>JANHAO010002331.1:0-29058 GCA_026873985.1 Saraca asoca
ATTAATTATTTATTAATATATAATTTATATGGTAATAAACATCAGGTATTAATTAAAATTAGGGTTTAATTTTTATTAAAAAAAAGACATATAAAATTTATTTAAAAAAAAGACCTTCAACGACGACAAAAGTCGTCACAGAAAAAAATTTCACACTTTCAGTGACAACAAAAATTAATTAAAAAAAAAAGACCTTTAGTGACGACAAAAGTCGTCACAGAAAATCATTTCGAACCTTCAGTGACGACTTTTCGTCGTTACTGAAGGCGACTTTTAGCGACGACTTTTTGTCGTCACTGAATGTAACTTTTAGTGATGACTTTTCGTCGCCACTGAATGTAACTTTTAGCGACGACTTTTCGTCGTCACTGAAGGTCACTTTTAGCGGTGACTTTTCGTCATCGCTAAAGGTGATTTTTAGCGACGACTTTTCGTCATCACTGAAAGTAACTTTTAGCGACGACTTATAGTTGTTACTGAAGGACACTTTTAGCTAAAAGTTACATTCAGTGATGACTAAAAGTCATCGCTGAAGGGTTGTTTTAGTAACGATAAAAAGTCGTCGCTAAAAGTCCACTTTTAGTGACGACTTTTAAAAGTCATCACAATATACCTTTAGCCACGGCGCATATGTGACGACTAAAGTTGTCATTGAAAGTTGAAAAAGTCGTCACTAAAGGTTTTAGTTTAGTGACGACTTTTTAAGGCTTCAATGACGACAAAAGTCATCACTGAAAGTCGATTTTCTTGTAGTGTTTGATTTTCACAAATCTATTCCAAGCATTTGTGTGGTTATGATGCTTTGTTAGAAGCCGATCTTGATCCATGAATTTATTTGAATAATTTAGAGAAATTGTATTTGAATTAAAAGGGGTTTGAATTCAATTGAGCTTACAGAAGCTTGTAAATGAATTCATTGCCAATATGCATCAAAATCTAATGGGTCACACACAATAAAATATTTTTTATCCAAAGTTAAAATGCAAAATGTTATGAATTCGAGAATTGAATTGAGAGAATATCTAGAAAATTTGAACTGGTTAATTAATTAATGTGATTAAAAGTGTTAATTAATTAAAGATTTAATAATTCTATAAAGATTATAATTATTAAATAGTAGTAAATTTTTATTGTCGATATTTAAATGTTATAGAACATTTATATTAACACCAGGGGAGATCTTAAGTAGAAAAATGCTTCCTCCCTTAGAAATTGTTTTAAATTAATTGAAACAATTAGAGAATGACTACATAGGAGAGTTTATGAGTTTGGACTCATAGGAAAGTGTTTGTGCTTGTTGGATACAAAAGAGAGAGCATTAGGTTAAGGAGTGTCGACTTCATGGGCCAAAAGGGGCTGCACTAACCATGCAACTTGTCCACTAAGTGAGTGGATGGCACAAGTAAGCAGTAGCCTTAGCTTGCATGCCACTTATTTTGCTTCTTCACTCTTGTTTGTGCTCCAAACTCTTCTATTTAAAGAAGAAAGAAGGCAAATTGAAATATAAGATAATTCATCAATTCAACCTTAGCATATGTATTGTGCACCAACTCTTTTTATGTAATCTCACTTTTTATCTTCTCTTTGCATTCAGATATCGACCTTGTTCTAGTGAATTTGTGATTTCTTAGAGAGCTAGCCCCTTTTAAGCTGAGTGGTTAATTTTTCTATTCTACCTGTTACATGAAATCAGTAAAAGCTTTGGATCAAATTGATTTGTGTGGATCACTATTAGTTTTAAAGATCAAATTAGAAGGAGTTGTTTAAGGACAATTTAAGAGACTTGATCATAGGGCTTGTCAGAGAGTTCATGGAATTTCTTGAAGATCAAATTGAGATTAAATTTTACCTTGCTTATAAATTACTTTGTAAACAATATGATCAAAAATTGAGAAAATTTTAAAAATTTTTGTTGTGCATACTTGATGCATATGATCAGCATAATTGATATGTTTTGATCCAATTTTCCCAATAATGGTATCATAGCCTATGTTGCTTTTGATTAATTCATTATTAAGGATTCGATTGTTATGGTAATAATGGAAATTATATGCATGTTGTAATTTGCTTCCATATGATCAGTTTTTTTATTCAAAATGTAAAATTTTTTTGTAGAAAATTTTTCACAAATCGATATTGATTGGGCCTATACTTTAAATGAAAATTTCTCCAAAAAAGATATGGCTAGCTACCATGTAGCAAAAGCTTTAGACCAACTGCTGGACATGAAGGACAGCAAGCTAGTCGAAACTTGCTGGTTAAACCAGCATGGCTGGTTGATCTTCTAGCCACCATGAATGGTGGTTCTAGCCATCTTGATTAGTTGTGATGATAGCCAATCAATCTCTTGGTTGGTTATAAAAATAATCAATCAGCTCTATGATTTAATCTCATAAATACAATTTAGGAAATTAATTGCAATCATAACCAATTTTGAGAAAACTTGCCTAAATTGTGCTCAAGTGATTATAAAAACTTTTCTTAACATTGAATTTAATTTGAATATGATTACAAATTGATTGGAAACAATTTTGGAAACTTTACTTTTGTTTTAAGAATAAAAACTATTTTAGTCCTTCATAGATGCAAGCTTTTTCAATGGTTCTTGATAGATTCAATTTAATTTAATTAGGTCTTTTTGTCTATTTATTTTTAATTTTGCCGTTGAAACTGATGATATAAAAGCCTAAAACCTGATCTAGTGCCCTTTAATGCTTATATAGTGCCCTTTATACTATAAATTTACATTGTAACTTTAATTCAAAAGTAGGGACATAAGATAACCACTTTAATTTTGTCTTTTTTATCATTTAATACATGTTATTTTAATTTACGTAAATATTTAATCTTTTTATATAAGTTATATTTAGTATCCACACAAATAATGGGTCAAATCACACAAGATTTTTAGACTTCTAGATCTTTTCAATTAATAGTATGTGAAGTAGATAGACAAAAAAATTTATTAAAGGAAATTAAATTTGTCATAGACTAAATTAAGAATGAAAATTAAATAGGGACTGAATTGAAAAAACTTGCATGTATGAGGGACTTATTTTAATAATCAATACTAATTGATTGAAAATACTTTTAAAAATTTTCCTTTATTTTATTCACTTGATTCCAAAGTTTTGGAAACTATCATAGAATTGACTAATTGATTGATTTTGGAATTAATTATGATTAGTTTACAAAATAAATTAATTCTAATGCTTGATATTGAATCAAATTAGTCATTTTATTTAAATTAAACGTTAATTAAATAACTTGAGACATGCATAATCATAATTTGAATCAAATAATTAATATTCTATGCTTTCTTGTCTTATATGCCTGATTTATACTTGAATCCATGAGAGGATGATTATAGACCAAAGGTTTTTATAAATATAATGTATATTCTATTTTTGGATATTTTTATTAAATAGGACCTATGTGTCCAACTTTTCCCTTTACTTCAGAATGTAAAATTATCTTATCATTTCACTCTCCTTGAATATAACTCAAAGTTTCTTATATAAGATGTAATTAATTATATAGGATAGAAATTAGGAAATTTTATTTTTCTTTTGGAAGAAGAAGGAGGCGCCTAAGTACAAGATGCATGGCAAGAGGCGCATTACATGAAGATTCTTCCTTTTTATGCCTCAAGGGAATAATTTGAATTGGTCTATAATCATTCATATATACTATGCATGCATATGATTTATATATATGATATAAATAGTAATGTATGTATCACATAAAGTAGTAAACCTATGCATGCATAGGATTTATATTGTGATATAAATAGGTTGTATGTATGATGTAAACTAGTACATGAGACGTTTAATAGTTAAACCCCAGACTAGTTAAAAGTTTCCTCACTAATTAAGTTGCATGTTAAGAACAAGGTTCAATGCCATCCATCAAAATAATAAAAACTAAAGATTGATTTTGTGATATATTGTTAGCCTTCATCAAGGTTACGCTACATCTTTCATGTTCTCATTATTGAAATATGTATAATATTCTTGTTTGATGGTTTCAACTTAGCAAACATCATTGTTTAGATGGCCTCCTTCATAACTGTATAGTGTTTATGCGTAATTAGGTTTCACGTTGAATGTTATAAACAAAGAATTGTTAATAATGTTTGATGTGATGGATAATGAATGACAAAGAGTTGTCAACCTAATTATTAGGAGTTACATGGAGACATAATTGACAACCTAAGTTGTCTACCTAATCAAATTTATTTGGACTCCTTAACCTTCATCAAGTTCAAATAAATTAGATAAGGATCCAAATCTACTATGATTATCATCTAAAGTGATAATCTGATTATAAGACAAAGGATCATAGAATTGAAGAAAATAGTGAGAGTTTATTTTATTAAAGTCCATATAAAATGAATTTTATGCTTAGATATTAATCTGCTATGCATTTGTTAGAGTTAAATAAAATGCATGCTTATATTGAGAAATATCATGTATCTCAAGGACTATTTAACTGCAAGATAGATGAGGAATCATCTATCATGTGCTAAAGATGATCAAGCTAATACAGAGATTAGCCCAACTTGACCATGTAATCAACCATAATCATGCAGTAAACATTATATTGCATTCCTTTCCTAAGCCATATAGGCAGTTTGTCATGAATTTCTTCATGAATAAGATAAAGGTCTCTTTTACAGAGTTGCTCAACATGCTTAAGACTACTGAAATGACTTTTAAGAAAGAATAGTCTGTGCTAATGGTCATTAATTCATCTAAGCCCAAGAAAGGAAAGAAGAAGAAGTCCAAGAAGACTTCTAAGTCTAAAACTAAGATTGAAAAACCTAAAGGAAGTGTACAGAAGAAGAAAAAGATCACTCCTAAAGGCATCTGCTACTATTATAGAGCAGAAGGCCATTGGAAGCAAAATTTGTACAGTTTATATAGATCGTAAAACAGAAGAAGCTTAGAGAAGCTTGTACTTCAGGTGTCCTTGTAATCGAGATAATTTTGTCTTATTATTCTATTGATTCTTGGGTATTAGATACCATTTGTGACTCACACATTTGTAATGATGTGCAAAGATTAAGAAACAATAGAAGACAACAGAAAGGTGAAATGGGCTTGCGTGTTAGGAATGGAGCAAAAGTCATTGCTATTAGCATAGGAACTTACCTTTTAGAATCACCCATAAGCTTAATTCTAAAACTAAACAATTGTTATTATGTTTTTACAATTTCTAAGAATATTACTTCCGTTTCTTATTTAGACCAAAAGGGATTTACTTTTACCTTTAAGAATAAAAGTTGTTCTTTTTCACATGGTGACATATTTTATGGTAATGAAAAACTTGTTAATAGATTATATATTCTAGAACTAAGACAAGAAATCTTAACAATCACAAATAAGAAACCAAAGTTTAATAAATCCATAAATTTGACCTATCTTTGGCATTGTAGACTTGGTTATATTAATTTGGTCATATTAATAAAACTGAAATCATAAAGTTACATAAAGATGAATATTTGGATCCATTCAATTATAAATCATATAAAACTTATGAATCATGTCTCATTGGACTAATGACAAAGAAACCATTTACCAAAAAGGGTGAACATGCCAAAGAAGTGCTAAAATTGATACATAGTGATGTATGTGGTCCAATGACTATTATGACTAGAAGAGCATTTTCTAACTTCATCACCTTTACCAATGATTACTTTAGGTATGGATATGTGTATTTGATGAAATACAAGCCTGAAGCCTTTGAAAAGTTCAAAAAAATTCAAATATGAAGTAGAGAAACAAACTAGAAGAAGTATCAAGATACTTACATCAGATCGAGGTGGAGAATACATAAATCAAGAATTTATATATTATTTAAAGTAGTTTGGAATTCTTTCACACTGAACTCCACCTATAATGCCACAAATGTAATTAGTAAGATTCACTTCTAGAATGCTTGTGTCCCTCTTGGTCCCCTCAAGTGTGTTAGGAGAAAAGAAGATATTTGATTTCTCATAGTTGAGTTTGAGATTAGGTAGAAGAGACAACTGGTCCATGACTTCTTTTATGCAAGTACCATCGAATCAGAACAGGATGCCTTGGCAGCCAAGATGATATCATCAACAAAGAAAAAATATGAAAAAGCAGGACCATTTCTTAAAGTGGAGATAGGATTCCAATTCCCACAGATTATTTCTTGGCTTATCAAATACCCTAAGAATTCCATACATAGAATAAAAATTTATGGTGATATCGGGTCACCCTGCCTTAAGCCTTTTAAAAGCCTAAAAGAAGTCATTTTACCTCATTAAATAAGATGGCAATGCTTGTGGAGGTAATACAACTCATCATTAGACCTTTCAACCTGGGTGGAAAACAATAAAACTCAAGTATTTTCTTTATAAAATTCCACTCTAATTTGTCATAAGTATTTTTTTTCTTCTTAATGATGCGGAACAATTTGGCTATCACAATGTCGTCAAAAGCTTGTCTAGTAGGGATAAAAGCACTTTGGAAGGGCGAGATAAGGTCATCAAGGAAAAGTCTCAATCTAGAAACAATGACCTTGGACAGAATCTTGTAAACTATGGATGAGCTTATAGGTATTAACTGCTTGATAGATTCTAGATTCCTGGTCTTAGGGAAGAGAACCAGAAGGGCTTCATTTAGAAAATCAGGCACATAACCAACTGGTAAAAGTCTCCTGGATGGTTTTGACAAACTTTTCTTTTGTTACGTTCCGGAAATTTTGAAAAACCCCAAGATGTAGACCATCTACCGCTAGAGATTTACTAGCTTTATGGCTCAACAGGCTTCTTTAATTTCTTGCTTCTGAGGAACCATAGTTGGGGAGTTAAATGAAGCACTGGGAAGTGTGACAGACCAAACAACATCTCCTAAGTGGATAAGTCCAACTAAGTCTGACTGAACGAATAAAGATTGTGGAAGTTATTTTTTACCATTTAGGACAGCAAAACTTGATTATTAACCCAGGTCCCATTTTCATCTTTAAGCTCAGTCAATCTGTTCGCTTTCCTTTTGATCTCGATGGTGACATGAAAAAAGTGGGAATTCCTATCTCCATCTAGAAACCAACTTAGCCTCGATTTCATTTGCCAGAACTCTTCCTCACAAAGCAATATCTCTTGGTATTCATTTTTCATAGATTTTTGGAATTTGAAGAGTAATATACTCCGATTGCTAGCTAGTTTAAGTTCAATCCTTCTGAGTCTAGCCAAGACTCTTCTTTCTAAAGAAAAGATTTCCAAATATATCTTTATTCCAAATCTTGGGAGCATTAGAGAAACTTTCCATAAAGCATTTAAGATCCTCATCAGGTTTACACTAATTCTCCTTAACTAGATGGGGGAAGGAGCGATGGGAATACCGCATACGTTCCAGTCTAGAAGTTCTAGGAAAGATAGGAGAGCTTTGGGGTGCGAGGTCAACCAGGATGGGACAATGATCTGAGTGAAATTTGGGAAGGTGGGAAACAGCATAAAAGGGGAACCTAAGCATTCATTTTGGGTGAGCATAAACCTTATCAAGCCTGGATTGGATTAAGTGAGGAGGGATCGTGAGAGTTTGACCATGTAAAGGGGGTTATAGTAAAGCCTGGATCAATTATGTTGCACTTGTCCAAACAACGCTTAAGACGGGAAGCCTTATGATTATATATAAGTCTACCTCCAACTTTTCATGACTAAAAATATCATTGAAGTCCCCCTAGAATACACCGAGGCAAATCATGCATATTGGTAATAAGTTCTAGATCACTCCACAAAATTTCCCTTTCTCTAAGACTGCTATATATAGCAGAAATAAGCCAGGTAAGGAGTTTTTTTCTTTTTTTTTACCTGAATAACCACATGTATTTCCTGTTCTGTGACATTGAGAGCTAGGCGTCGCATGTCACTTTCTCTTTAGAGTACCCATATGCCACCAATATGACCAACGGTGTCAGCTACAACAAAGTGATCAAAAGGAAAGTCAGTGCAGATTGCTTGTGCCCTGTCACCAGAATGCTTAATCTCAATAAGAATGGGCATATCTGGACTATATTGGGAAAAGTAAGTCTCTAATAACACGTCCAAAGTTCAGATTTCCAGCCCCTCTACAGTTCCAAAGGAGGATCTTCATCTAAAAGTCCTGGGGGAGAAAACAGATTATCATAGCTCTCACAAGGATGGCAGGACATTCCTCGCTGGGCATCCTCCTGTTGTTCAGGGCCTTATTTCCAGCGATTCGATTGTAATCATGTGATGAACTATCTCCGGTGCTGGATTGAAGGTTGAACTTAGGTCCAGGCTGAAGGTGTGAGTTGATTTTGCAACCATCAATATATAAGCCCTTTTCCAATTGCCCATTATCACCATAGTTGTTGGGAATTGCATCAGATTGATTCGTTCTACAACTAAAGAAAGATGATTCCAAGCCTTTTGTTAGAGATTCTGCCATGGCATACGTTAGAGATGGCTGAGAGGATGGTTTTATTCCAGGGCAAATGAGAGATTGAGTGTCTAGCAGGGCTCGGAGTTGGGGAACAATGGTAGCCAAATCTAAGATGGTTAGGACTTGGAGATCGTCTAAGCCTCCTTTTGCAATAATTAGGATCGAATTTGTCCAAGCACTCCTCATTTTCAGGTTTGTCCAGTATGGAAAGTTCAAGGGATTGTAAGGACTATCTCCCATCAAGCTTGTTCTATCAACATGATTTGTCCCCGGAAGAGGCTTGTTGACCCACTTGGTGTAAGACAATTCACCTTGTTAACGCTCTTTTCTAACTATTTACATATGTAGTGATACCGTTTTGTTTTGAATTGTAAGGAAGATGTTGGCAAGGGAGATGTCTTCCGATGGAGAAATACTGAGGGCAAAAACGTTTGCTTACCATCTTATTGCTTTTTGTTAACCGCTTTTGATAAAATACTAAAAAAATTTAAGTTAAAATCATCTTTGAAAAAAATTTATTAAAATTAAAAAGTAATTATGCATTGATTTAATTTTGATTCCCTAATTATGTAAATGTGTTTTGTACACTATAACTTATTCATATATTATCACATAATTAAAAAATTGTTAAACCCTTTCATTAGTAATAAAATCTTTTAATTATTTTTACTTTTACTTTTTTAATAACATGGCACATTCTTATTCACAGATGGTGTATATGACAGGGGATCAAATTTAATCTCATATAATAAAGTAAAAACAACTAAATGACCACCTGTAGTATGTGTAAACAAGTCAGAGTCAAGTTTTAATTTTTTTAAGCTTGTATGTTTAATAAATGAGTAAATTTGAGCTCGAGTTCATTCAATTAATGACCTTAAAATTGATTTTGAGTTTGGCATATTTAACTCACTTTTTGCTTCATAAAAAATAAATAAATTTAATCAAAGTGTATGTAATCTTTATTCATAAGTAAAAATAGATTTATATCTTCAATTTTTCACATTACAAAAATTTATCCAAAAAGTAAGTTATTATTTTATCTTTTAGATTCTTCGCATTACTAAATCTATGCAAATTGTAAAGTTGTTTAGTAAGTCATTGTACTAAAAATAATTAGATATTAAATATTTAAAAGAGATCACTAATAAAAAATAAAGATAATAATTATAATTATAGTATGATATTTAAAAATAATTATATGATATTATATATTTTTAATTCAAGATATTATATATAAAATATAATATATATATATATATAATATTTTTAATTATTATTTTTTGAAGGAGCTGTTTATGACTTAAACGAGTAAAACTTTAAGATTTTCAAATTTGATTTATTTATTAATTGAATTTATTTTCATGTTCAAATTTGTTTATTTGTTAAATATCCAAGTCAAGTTGAGCGTCTTTGCAAGCCAAACTTCATTAATTTATAAATAACCTGACTTGTTTATGCCCCTATCCACATGAGAATATTGATAGCCCTATCTTTAGTGTAATATACTGATATTTACATGAGATGAGTATAAAGTATTTGTTGGTTCATATAAATTGTGTTAAAAGAATAATGAAATTTACATAC
Source organism: Saraca asoca (assembly GCA_026873985.1). NCBI lineage: Eukaryota > Viridiplantae > Streptophyta > Magnoliopsida > Fabales > Fabaceae > Saraca > Saraca asoca. The sequence goes on from JANHAO010002331.1 coordinate 10,023, forward strand.
AATACATATTTATAATGGTTATAAAATATTTTAAAAGTACACTAACTAATTGTAAATACCAAAAAATAATAATAAGATTTATTTGCTTCTTGAAGTATTTTATGATTTTCTTCTTCTTAGTTTTAAAAATAAAAATAAATAAACAATAAATTTTGAATAGAAATTAAAATTAAAAATTTATTATCAACATAATGATAGAAACTTAATTTTAAGATCTGAATTAAACTTTTATTTTTTTTTATTTTCTTCCTTTTTTTATCTCAATTTTCAAAAAATCCAAAGAAAAAATAAAAATTAATAAATCGTACAATTAATAATGAATAATAAAAGAGTTTTAACAACGTGATAACATGCATATGTTTACACTATCAGTAATTCAAAATTAATCAATATACAGATAATTTTCAATTTTACTATTTTAACAATTTTTTAATAAATAATTTTAATTTTAATATTTTATCAAATGCCACTGATAAAAACTGTACAAACAGTAAGGTGGCAGATAAACGTTTTTTGCTGTCCATGTTTCCCCACTGGAAGACATCCGCCATGTGAACGTCTTCTAAAGAAAATTTCAAAAAAGAAAAAAGCAGCATTACATAGATATTAAAAAGTAACATTAGGCTTTCCCACGGCATCAGGTGGGTCGAAAGGCCCCCCAGAAAACAATGCCTTGGGGACACTAACGATCTATTTGAAAGTGAGAATTCATGGCCACATATACTTTTATAATTTTTATGAAAAATTTCTATTTTCCATTATACGTTAAAACTTCCAAATAAAAATGGAAAAAAAAATCCACAAACTTTTTCTGCTTATATATATATATATATATGTATATATTTGTTATATACTGCGATGCTTTTATATATATATATATATTTATTATATACTACGATGCATCCACACTTCATATAATAATCGTATCCGCGTATCGGAAACGTTTTCGTTTCTGACACTTCTCGACACCGACACTTCATTTACCATGTAAAAATAATCCGACACTTCTGAAAATATCGTGTCCCCGTGTCTGCATTCCGGTGTCCGTGCAACATAGGTTATATATAAAATTCATATTGAACAGCCTTTCGCAAAAAATTGCAAACTTCTACAAAAAAGAAGTTACATCTTTTAGATTAAATCGTAAGTAAAATCTTCGTACATACTTAAGCATTACCCTATCATAAATGACTGTTCTGTTCCTCAAGCTTCTCAATCATTTCACTTATCTGTTGCACCTTTTTAATAAAATCAACCAAAGATTGTATTAGACACTTCCCCACAGATCCACTAAAAAATTCACCTAAATTTGCCAGCAGTTTCAGGGTAGCTTAGAAGATGCTAAAATGTAATTAAAAGATCATCCATCCTAAATCCTCTTGGAACAAATAAGTAAATTAATATGTTAAGTCAGGCAAAAAAAATCTGCAATTATGATGTAATATAATAGTACAGATAGTCACCATGGCATATTTAGCCGTGTTAAGTTGACTCTTACGTTAAAATTGCCAAATTTATCTTATATATAACAATTCACTAATGCCCACAAGGCCAAATCTTGTAGTTATCACGTGCACTTATGATCAATTCATCACTCTTGAATATCAAACGTAGGGATCTTGCAGATACTAACCACCGTGCAAGGTTGATATAAAAACCACAACATCCTTATCTTCCAATGATGTATTTAGCTGGCCACTTAGCTCCCAATCACAATCATTCACAAGAACTAGAACTCCAGGTCTCCTGCAAGAAAAACCAAGCAAAACCAAAATGTTAACCAAGTTTACTGATAAAATCTCACAAGGCTCTTTTTGTGCTTCATTATCTTCTGTGTGTTACACAGAAGCCTGACTTAGTGCTTGTTCGGATTTTGGTCCAAAGTGGTAACTCTGTAACTTTTGTTATTGTTATTGTTATTGCATAATCCATAGTTATTTATCCTATCATTCAACTTTTAGTAGAAAATCACAAGATAACTTACACAGTATCCCCTTTCATGAACATTTCAGGCCTTTCCTTGATCAAGTTGGTCCGCACCCAAGAAAGCAAACCTTTCATGGTTAACTGAGAAGCATTAAGACAAATTTATAAGAATGGCAAACATTAACCCAAAAATGATACATTCATTAATTGAAAGTCAAAGACTACCTTGTCTTCTCCGTTTTCAGGCTGAACATTGACATTATGAATCTTCTTAGAATCACAAAGAAGCTCCAATCCGCCACTGTGTTCAAGCATCAAATTTAACGAAACATATAAACCAAATTAATACCCAAAGGTTCTAACATCAGATGTAAAATAAGATGGGGGAAAACTATCTTAAACAGTAAGCAGGGCATGAAAAGATGCATAATAGAACCTCAATTCAGCAATTTCAATTAGCAATTGAAAAGATGCATAATAGAACCTCAATTCAGCAATTTCAATTAGCAATTTCCATATTAGAAAAAGACTCAGACTAAATAAAAAAAAAATGATATGGAAGTAATTAAAACAATTGGAAAAGATGATTTCCAAGATGACTTCATATCATATTTATTGGAGAGATTACACCCACCTCACATGAAGTTTAAAATAATATCACACATATATCCCTTCCTTTTTTTATGACAGCAGTTTTCTTCCTTTGAATTTTTTTACTTGTAAATTGTTCAATTTGCCAATTTTATCCTAATCAAACAAGTATGAGATAGGCCCTGAATTATTGTTCTGTATGAGCTAGGCCACAGTTTATCAAACTATTTCATTCTCACTCTTAGTTTTCACTTAACATTCATGAGTTAAGTCATGCCATTTGTTGTTCTATACAAGCTCGGTCATAACAGTTTTAACCTAACTCATTCTTACTCTCTATTCTCAATTAACTTCTTCGAGCTAGATCCTGCTATATGTTGTTATGTGTGAGGTAAGCCACAGCCTTTCCAACCTAGTTAATTATTGCTCTCACTTGAATTCCAAGTTAGTCCTATTATTTGTTGTTTTGGTATTACAACCTTTCTAATCTAGCTGATTCTTGTTCTTTGCAACCAAAAAACTAAAGTAGGAGAGGTGGTTGTCAGTCAGAAAAAGAGAAGGATTCATATAAAATACGGGCAAACCTCAGAGGAGGTAAGTGTAGTTTTCCCTTTATTTATGCACAATGTATCCCACAATATTAGAAACATCAAATAAATTGAATCCAAAGCATGTTTCCAAAATGTAAAAAAATCAGTTCATAAATTTACTAAAAATCAAGCAGGTTGAAAGTCAAGCTTAAACAACATCATTCAAATCATTTTTTTTTTCTTTTTAAATTATGAGATCTTCTGAATCTGAATCAATAAGAAATAAATTTCAACTTCAAGACCTCCAAGCCCAACATCATCAAGTGGCTCCCATTCATCTTCTACAACATCCCACATTTGGTCTCTCCACTGCATTATATTTTACTCTTTCTGAATGAAAGATGAAGCTTTATATGAACATTTACCAAATTTTCAGCTCTCTTTTAGCAAGCAACAATATCAGAAACTGAGAAACTTTATGGATTACTTGTTTCCAAATTACTTCGAAAAACACAAACTGTCCCCAAAACAGAGCCTATAAGAACCCTTTTTTCTTTACTAAATAGTAAAATGAACTAGGATAATAGGATTTTGTATAATAGTGCTCCTAAAGCATGGTGTTTAAGCTGACCTTCTCTTAAGCTTCAGATTCAAACTCCTTCAAGACAAAAAATCAGCTTATGTTTACAACAAACACAAGATCATAACTCCAATAACCACTGATAATTTAAATCAGAATTGTCTATAGTTGCAGAGTTCTAGACACAGAAAACCACAAGAAAACATAAAGGCTTTAGGTTCTTAATGGCAATGTACTCATCGATTTGGGCAAAACCCAACAGCAAACGTAATTTCTGAAGCTTCGAAAGTTTTTATTTTTCAAACTTTTATTCCTAACTTTTTTTCCCGGCTACTAATCAATCAACTCACAGGTGAAAACATAAATTTTGCTGGAAAAACAACAACCAACGAAACAATGAAGTGAATCTTTGCTAATAACATGAACTTACCCGAACTCAAGCGTCAGCTGCATATTTGTTGCTTTTGCAGAAAAAACCCAAACCCTAGAGAGGAAAACCACCGACGTAGCGAACAAAACGCACTTATTTATTCTTTCGCGGTATACCAGAATCCAACGTAGGAAACATTGGTCTTCTGGTACTATTGTTAAAATTTGAAAAAATTAGATAAATATAATAAAATTAAATTTGTTAAATAAAAATATACAATTATACATAATTAATAATTATATTAAGTGTCTTCACTGTTTTTAACAATTTTCAGAGTGAGATTATACTTTGTTCATTTTAATATTGTGACACCTAAATATATGATTAAATTATTTTAGTGATTTTATATCATAATATTAATATATTAAATATATAAAATATATTAAACAATATTATATAAAATAATATATATTTATATAAAATTAATTATTTTATATAAATAATTATATTAATTATTTTATTTATTAATTAATATAATTATTTATATAAAATATTAAATTAATTAATATTATATTAAAAATATTAATTAATAAAAAATAATATTATATATTAAATTAATATATAAAATTAATATATAAAATTAAATTAGGTGGAATTGAATATTCCACCCAATTTTGGATGGAATGATATTCCATCATTTGATGGAATTTTACATTTCATGGAATGCAAAATTCCATCCATTTCATCTAATCAAATCACATAATCTTTAATTTTATTTCTAATTCCTTTTCTTAAAATTTTATAATATATTTAATAAAAAACATAAAAAAAATAAATATATGTAAAAAACATATAGTATAAAATTTAATATAATACAACATGAGAATTATTCAAATCCATATATGTCAATTATAAAATATAATATCAAAATCCTAAATGATAGAAAAACAATATCAAATAAATATAGAAATATTAAAAGTCATCCCCTCTTTCTTCTTTCTCTTCCTATTTATTAAATGTGATCTCAGCATTAACATTATCATCGTTTTACAATCCTTCAATGTCTTTTTCCTCTTTAATTTTATTAGAATCAACCTCTCCTTCATCTCATTTATCTATTTCATTAATAATAAATTGTTATTTCCTCTTTGTCATTCTGGGCTTTGAGTTTGAAGTTTGAGAGCTTCTATTTTCTACTTGTGCACCTCTGCATTTCTCGCTCTTATTTCTCAAAGATAGTTTGTGTTGGTGTGTTATTTGTCGAAGAAAAACTTATATTTTATTGTGTTGTTTGTGCAATGATTTATTCTGTATTGTTTGTTGAATAAAAACTTATATTTTAGGATAACCAATAGATTGGTTAGGTCCAAGACTGGGCAGAATCAGATATTTTTGAATTGGAATGGATTAGATATTAGTTCACAAAAATAGTCTTCTTAAAAAAAAAAAAAAAAAAAGCTTCAGACGCATATGACGCGCGCCGTGCACCAAGTTCAAGTAGTGAGTGCCATGATATGTCATAAAAAAAGCGCCACACCTTGACTATTGTGAGACATAGCAAGTTATGGTGATGCACCATGTGTCATTACATGCACCCTGACATGCCATTTGCAACTATGTTATATAGTTTCATATATTTTTTAATTAAATTCTAATAGTTTAAAGATTTTGAATTAAATATTTATATTTATATTTATATTTATTTTTATTTTGATACTTTTTATTATTATTATTTTTAAAATCTTTGTTAGTAATAGATATATATAAACAATGCTCTTGTGATGTTATTTAAAGATTATTGGTATAAAATTTTTATACTATTTTTATTTGTATTTAAGTAAAAAATAATTTAAATAAAATTATGATATTTTATGAAATTTTTTCATTTTCAGGATGGTCATTTATCTTTTATTTTATAAATCATTAATATATTATTATTTATCTAAGTTAATTGATCATAAATTTTATTAAAAAAATAATAAGAAATATTTAATTACAAATAAAAATAAATATATAGATTTAATTTAAATTTTTTAAATCATAAAAATTTAATTAAAAATTAAGTGAAACTATAAGAATATAAAAATAATTTAACCTAAACATATAATTCTATAAATATGATTCATATTTTTTTGTGACAAATCAATTGACAAGGTGTTTCATAATTGCAGATAAAAAATTTTAAGTGATTTTTTAATAAAAAAATCTAAAGTAGAAGGATGATTTACAAATAAAATTAGAATTTAGGACTTAGTTAAAAAAAAGTTTTCGAGATCAAAAGTATGAATTGGAGTAAGTTATAAGCACCAAAATTTTAATTTAACCTATAAAAATATAAGTAAATTCCTGACCGCAGGATTGAGAGCAAGTCCATATCTGAACCGTCAATTTCCAGGCCCCAAAATACTCACATGGGCCTTGAAAAGTGGGTCCCACATAATTGACGGTAATGGCATTACAATCTATCAAAATAAACGGTTGATATCAGATTCATCAAACAACAAAAGCCGCACCCTATCATATCTCTTTCTCTCTCCTAATCACTCTTCTGCTCACCCTTCATTTCTGCGCAGCCTGTCTCGGACGGCTTCTGAATCGAAGTCCAGTGGGAAATTACGAAGTTTTGGTCTTTGCCATCTGGATCGGCTGAAATTGCTACAAAAGGTTGAATATGAAGCTCCGTGGTGGCTCAGCGAGATAGGGATTTTCGATTTTGGAATTGGGGACTGAAAGAGCTGCGTGTGTCGTTAATTTGTTGTGTTTTGTACAGTTGTTGAAGCTATGGAGGCTTACAAGAGATGGGTCAGGCAGAACAAGCAGTTTGTGCACTCCTTGGAGTCTTTGTCTAATGTAAGCTTAGTATAATATTGTTCTTCCGCTATTCCGAAATTTTTTGTGAAGTTTATGATTTTCTTATGTCTATGTGTTGTTAGATGTTTAATTATGTTGGTTTTCTTATGCTTGATTGCAATTCTTGTAAAAGCACTCATGTAACATAAATCCTGAGGGTAGAAGAGTGATGAAGATATGAAATTCATGCTAAAATATGTGATACCCTGCATTATAAGATTGGAAAAGGGACATATGCTACTTTTTTTTCCCACGGGGATGGGTCATGGGTTCTATCATTTATATATTAAATGAGATGTAGTTGTATTACTTGCTATATTTTGGTTGTCTTGCCTGTTAGGGCAATGCTAAATTTATCCAAAGTCTTTTCACTTTCTAAAACATATTAGTATATGTGCTATCTTTGTTCATCATCCAAAGTCTTTGGGTTGTGTTGAAACTTCTTTTTTTATTAGTTAGAATTTTATTCAGCAGAATTTATTTTCTATTGAGCTTGTCAATAGGTTGTTATCTTATTGGGAATTGGAAATGTGTGACAGGGAATGACGTGGCTTCTTCCTGAACGATTCTCCGATTCGGAGATTGGACCAGAAGCAGGTTTTGTGAAATTTTGGTAACCTTTGGGTACTTCCTTTGAGTTTCAAAAGCATATAAAGCTTTTCCCTCACTTCAAATAGTTGCATATTCTGTCGGTAACAAAATGGGAAGAAAAAAAATGTGGGGAAACTTGGCACCAAAATGGAGCTTATATCTCTTATTGTATATTTACGCTTGTCTTGAAAATATGAGTATAAGAACTATATACAGCCAATAACTTACTCTGCAGATCCATATTCCTTCCTAGATTTCTAGTGTTTCGAAAATTGAGAGACACATTAAATTCTTTTAATTCCTAAACTATCCATGTTCCTTTCTAGATTGCTACCTTTGCAAATGTTGGATGTTGCATTTGATTCTTTTAATTCCTACACTTTCTTTAAATGATCAATTTCTAATTGATTTATGTGCTCTTTGATTTCTCTCCTATTCTAGAGTTGAATGCATTACAAAATGTGGTAACTTACTGAAGAATTTATATTTATGTGCAGTGTCCACCATTTTGGGAATCATTACTGCTATCAATGAACATATAATTGATACAGATCCTACCCGAAGTGTTCCAGGCTCTTTTGAGCCTCTTTCATTTCCTTATCCATTATGCTTGTCTGCTTTAAAGGACTTGGAAACATTAGTTGAAGTTGTAGCACAACAGTATTATGGCGATGATAAGAAATGGAATTTCCTCACTGTTACAGAGGCAATGAAGTAAGCAGCATTACATAATTTAGCATGTCTCTTCCTATTATCCTCATTCTGGTATTCTCTCTATAGCCATTGATCCATGTCTCTCATTATCTTGAGTCACTCTAACTCAGGGTACTGGTTCGGTTATCTTTGTTGCGGAAGAGTGGATATAAGATGCTGCTAAGTGGAGGGGAGATATCAAATGATGAGGAGAATTCAGATAGTTTGACTTCTCAACATGAAACAGGGAGTATACTAAAGCCAGGAGGATATTATGGGCCTGGTTACACAATAAACGGTCATGGTCAAAATCCATGGAATTTAGAGGGAAGAGCACTATCTGCCTTAAGTAGATTCGGAGAGAATGCTAGGACAATGTCAGATCCAGTGTGGCTCCGTCGAGTTCAACGCCAGCATGCAATTATGGAGCCCCCTGGTAATCTGTCTTGAAAATAAGTTCAGAAGATGCTTGATTGATTGTAGTACGTGGAAATTCAACTGATATTTGGAACTTTGTTCTTACAGTTTCTGTGGTAGAGAGGCCAACCCTTTCCACCATATTGTCCAAAAAGGGTCTTTGGGGGGCTCTATTTTTGATCGGAGAAGTTCTTTTTATCACGAGACCACTTATTTATGTTTTATTTATTCGAAAATATGGTATTCGGTCATGGACCCCTTGGTTCTTTTCACTTGGTATTGACAGCATAGGAATGAGCATCCTTTCAATGGTTACAACCTCAGCAGCCGTTAGGAAAGACCATATGTATCAGCTTTCTGCCCCAGAAAAGGATGAGGTTAGAGTTGCTTGAGATTTTAGATCTACACATGTGATCATAGAATATGTTTATGGGCTTATGAGCTTTCTTTATTAGTCTTAGTATTTAACTTTATATTGAAGTTTCTGACATGCCAGTAATGTTCAAGCCTTAAAGATTGACGCTGAATACTTCAGGTAAAGAGACGGAAGTTGTTGTTTGTACTTTACCTAATGAGAGATCCATTCTTCAGCAAGTATACCAGGTACCAATGGCTTCACATGTAATTTTTGTTACTTACTTCTCATTCGCCCCTCTTTGACCCATGTTTATGTTGAGGATATATAAAGGAATTTTTTTTAATTTTCAGGCGAAGACTTGAAAGTGCTGAAAAAGTCTTAGAACCTGTACCTATTATAGGATTCCTTACAGGTGTGTTTGATTATTTTTTCCATCTTTCTCTGCTTTCAGCTTCAAACCTTTTGTCCCTCAAAAGACTTTTATTTAGACTACTATGAATATCTGATCTTGTTTCATATATATGTTACAGCAAAAGTTATCGAACTTTTGATTGGGGCACAATCACGATACACTTACATGTCCGGATCGTGATATAGAAGCCAAAGATATTGCTTCGTAGTTCTCCCATATTGTGGGGCAATAGTCCTTCTGTTCTTCTGAACTTTCTCATGTTCCAGATTTTTGAACTCCGAAGAGATATGTCAAAACTGAGATTTTACTCAATAATCCCAACCTCAAAATAATTAAGTCATCTGTGCATAAAGCCTTTTTGCAAGGATGGATCCACTGTCAACAACTTGCTATCCGGTGAATACTTCTTGGGAAATTTTGTCGTGGATTACACTTGTGAGCATCAGTTGGCACTGACAGAAGTTATCCCGTAACTCTTGAGCTCGAATATTTGTATTTGGTTTCATCCGTTCTGTACTAAGCTAGTAAGATTATTTTCCTTTGGCATCCTTTTTGTGGTCAAATGTTTCAGATTGTTTTCAATTTTAGATTTGTGGATCAAACTCTTTACCCAGATGGAAAACAGTAAATGAATAACTGTCTAGAGGGACCTGCCCATGTAATTATATGTTGAAATGGTGAATTTCTTAGGTAAAATGAAGTATTCTTTTGCATAGTGAATCATCTGATATTCTTCAATCTCTTCATTTATACTCTTCCAATTAACCAGGATTTTCAACCTCTTACTGGTATGGTTCCTGCATCCTGTTTATTTGGTCGGTTGCATCTCATATCTCACTTTGGGAAGCTGCATTTTGTCTATATACAATTAAGATCCACCAAGGTGTTTAAGAGGAGATAAAAATTATTGAGAGGTACTAAGCTGATTATTCATGAATTTCCTCCTTAAAGTCTGAAGTTTATGCAATACATCAATCCTTAAGAGAGTATTAAAGTCTTCCACAATTATGTAATAGTGATCTGAGCATTTTTCATTTTTAGTGAAGCTCCTAGTCTCTTTCATCTGGTAGATACTAAGTGGTATGTTTGGAAGGGGAAGGGAGGGAAGGGAAGGTTATTAAATAATCTTTCCTTGTTTGGGAATTTTAGTGAAGAAAGGAAATGAAATGGAGATTATAATTAATCCTCCAAAACATTTCAACATTCCCCAATATTAGCGTTTTTGTGTTCCTCTAAGGTTTTTGGGGGATTTTCTAAATATCTAAACCAATGGAGGGGAAGTCATCTTTAAACCATCTACTATCTTCTCGTCTTATCATCTTCTATTCTCCCTTGATTACTTCCAATCTTAATTTTCAAATATACCCTAAAGGATCAAAGCACAGCAGGAGAGTAAAAGGATTGCAGGTGTAATAGCATTACAGCCAACAAATTGACAGTCGATTGCTGTACTAATCAAAGTTACTTTTTTAGTCGTGGCTGATACTAATGCAACATGGTTGTAGAACATACCAGAAAACACCATTTACTTAATGTTCAAGGCTTCAAACTCCTCAAACTCGGAAAATTCTTACAATTTCTCAGAAAAATCCAAATCTGATGTAAGCCTTTAAAATCATTACTTTCTAAAGGGCTCTTCCAAAACTAGGGATGGAAACAAGTCAAAGTGGTTTAAACATATGCTTCATTGAGTTCAAGTTCGGCTAATAAGCAAGTTTGTGCTTTAACAAGCTCAAAAAATGAGCCTAGATGAATTTAAACAAGCAATGTACTATTTAGTTCAAATTTTAGTTAAACAAGCCTAATCTAATATATAATAGGAAAAATTACATATTATTTCCTTGAAGTTTGATGGAGTAACAAACTTAACTTTCAAAACAAACTCTCAACCCCTTAAATTTTAGGTGAAGTTAATACTGTTTACTACATGGTTAATAATCTAAAGGATTCTATTTGGATGATTTTCTCTCTCTACAAGAAACCCCATCTTCTTCTCTGTGATTAAAGTTTCAGCTTCATTTTCTCTTTCTTTCTCTCTCTGTCTCAAACCTTCACCAACAGTTAAATGAGAAGTTTCAACTGTCAAATTTCAAAACTCTTTCATTTAGATTATAGGTGTTTGCACAGAGTAGATTTGGATTTTGAATTTTTTTTTCTGATGAACTTCCAATGACAAAAATATTCTCTGCTTGATGATAAACAAAACATGAATAAAAGCACTAAAGACAATTATTTTTGCTTCCTCTTGTTTTTGTTCTAAGGTCCAAAATCATATTTATTTTGGGTTTATTTTAGAAAAACTAAAAAGACTAAAGATATTAGAAGTTGAAGGATTTTCCATTGTTTTGGCTTTGCAAACAGGAAGGAAACAATGCTATTTGTGCATTTAAATTTGAGATTTTTGTTAAATATACAGAGAGTGGTGATGAGGAATCACAAGAGACAATGCTTTTAGGAGAAAGATTAAAGTAGGATTTCATTGATTTCTTTGCAGCGAGATGCAAGTTGTCTTGGGAGGAGTTCGAATAGGAAGATTTGGCAAGCATTTGAAGTCGGGCTATAATACTTTTATAACTTAGGAATTTGCTAATCCGCTTGATTTGGGTGATATGGAACTCATATATAATATGAATTTAGTAAGTGGCCAGTTTTTCTCATTTATGATTCAATTTATTTGGCTCTCTTTCCAGTTAAAAAATATATGAACCATTTGTTCTCGAGCTCTGTTCTCATTGATTATAAATTATGGCAAGAAATACATTGTGTAGAGAGAAGGAAGAGGGAGAGAGATAGTAGATGAGATCTTTCTGTTAATTTTAACAATGGATTTAACAGTCTCATTGTTACCCAAAGTTTAAGGGGGATTTAATATAGGATTTGAAAGTTTATATACCAATTTTGATACTTCAAACTCTAAGGAGGTACTATAAAAAACATCTTACTATACAGTTCATTTAGGCTCTCGTTTAGGCTCCTAAGCAATTTGAGCTGAGTAATCTATGGCTTGAACTCAATCAGTATATTAATGGAGCTAGGCTTATTTAAAATCAGACTCAAACCAGGCTTTTTGCAAGCTGATCTCAAGTTGCACCGATATAGCTCGACTTACTTGCATCCCTATGGTCTGGTAGACGGTTCAATCACTCCCAGGTGATTCACATCCTCACATTCTCTGATTGCTTCAAAAGCTACTTGGAAAATCTTTTATCAACGAAAAAAAAAAAAAAAAAAAGGATTTGTTACTTCAAAATTGAGACTCTTGCTTATTTTGAATTTTAAATTCATCAAATGGTAAGATTCTCCTGAATGGCAGTAAATGACCCGACAATTTTTCCACCCACATCAGGGAATTCTTCGTGGCCAGGAAGGGATCTAACCTTGCCCTTCCGGGTAACATCAACTGGGTATTTGAGTAGGTGACCTCTCATCTCTGTTATTTCATTTGCTGCAAACTGTTTCCAGTTCATTTCACCCATTGTTCTGACCCTTCTTACACATTCAAGGCTCTCTGGTTGCAAAAAACACTCTTCAATTGTTCCTGTATGTTCTGCCCAAAGTGACATCCTATATCCATGGATCTACACAGCATAGTACGCAGAGAACACCAGTCAGATTACATAACATCTTCAGAGATTTGCAAAATGCTAGACACAGTAAAAATGAGAAATAAACCAAGCTATTCCTCATTGAAGTATTATTTTGTCTGAATTCCATAATGTAGAAAATTAGAAATACTGATATAACAGTTATGGCACCCTGTGGATGCTCTTGCTTCATTCAGAAAGGATCATTGGTTACTGGCTTTCTCTCACACCAAAATGATTAAGAAACTACATAGCTAAACCAGAATTTAACCCACAAGAAACAGGCCGTAGAAAGAAGATATTTTTGTTTTGGAAACTAAGTGTTTCTCGGCATTAAACCTCTTCAGTTGTTTAAATAATGTTCAGAAAGGATCATTGGTTACTGGCTTTCTCTCACACCAAAATTATTAAGAAACTACATAGCTAAACCAGAATCTAACCCACAAGAAACAGGCCATAGAAAGAAGATATTTTTGTTTTGGAAACTAAGTGTTTCTCGTTATTAAACCTCTTCAGTTGTCTAAGTAATGTTGTCAAAACAAATAAAAAGGATGATAATCGGGGAGTAGGGAAGGCTTAGGTACATGCTAATGCATATGCTAAGAAGGACGATAATCAGATAAGAGGGAAGGTTAGGTGCATGCCAATACAAATATTTTGTATATCCAATATCAAGGCCCAGAAGATTTGGACTAGATTCAAGTATATGATGAATACATACTTTCTTTGTCTAGCTAAAAGAATGAAGATTTTGCCATTTTGCATGTCAAATGAAAATCTGAACTTTTAAGCGAGTTTGAAGGCATCATTAGTGAAAGCAACAAATTAAGGAATATGGTTTTGTTTCAAATAAGTTGGACATCCAATTCGTATCTTGCAGACATGCAAATTTAGCTGCTAGTACTACAAATACTCTTTGGTTGTATTTTAAAGTAGCGCATGGTAAAAATACAATAGGCAGGATCTTTTACATAACAGCTACCCATGCTTATCCATCTTCAACTAAAATCAAACAATAATTGATTGGCATGGCAGATATGCATGCATGGTCAGACATATATATCTCGTTTGAAACTTTAATGAAGGGAATATTAGGGTGCCTTTGGTTTGTGGAAATATTTTCTATTTTTTTTTAAAATGATTTTCATTTTTAGATTTTCATTTTTTTGAAAATATAATTGGTATTTATTCAAATATAATTTTCATTTTCATCTTGAAACAATAACTATAGGATGGTTTATGGTTGGTTATGTTAGTGTGGATAGTGGTGTAGAAGTAATTTTGATTTTGGATGGTGGTTTTGGCATACAAGAATAAAGGTGGATGTTAGTAGTAGTGGTGGATGGTGGGTATGAGTGGAGGCAATGCATGGTGGGAGTGAAGGTGGATTGTTGACCCTGGTAATGATGGTGCGTGGTGTTAATGGAGGAGGTGGACAATAGTGATAAGTGACGATGTGGTGGTTGGTGATTGTAGATAATGATGGGTGGTTGTGGTGACAGTGAAGGTGGTATGGTGGCGGCGATGGTGATAGCGGTGGCGGTGACAGTGGAGGTGGAGGCAATGGCAGTGGAGGTGAGGGTTGGTAGTGGGTGAAAGTAGATAATGATAGTAGTGATTCTCATAGTTTACTGTAATAAGATTAAATAATTTCAAAATTGTCACCGTATAGAAATGGAAATAAAGAAAACATCTTTTTGTTGTTTTCTAAATTTTCAGAAATAAGGACTACATTTTCTAAAAAATGAAAATAATAAAAGCTATAACAACACATTTCTTACAAGTTTTCTGTTTAAAATGAAAATAGAAAACAGCTAAAGCAACCCTTAATTTTTCATATGATTACTAACTTTTTACTGATGGTCAGTGTTTCATCTTGAAGACTTCAACAGAGAAAATAGATATTGTTTCTATTTGTTATATGCCTTTCCAAGAATGTATCAGCAGTCAATTAAAGAAGTAGTTTACCTGTCCACGCGGATAAGCATGTTTTCTTGCCCATGTATGATTAGGTTGGTAGGCTCCCATCGCAATCTCAGTGTCCCTTGTTCCTTCCATGGAGCGCTGGTTGATGTTTGCAGAGCCCAATATTACATATTCATCATCAATTATCATGCCTTTTGAATGAACATATATCATAAAACGTCTGCTTTTTCGACTATTTGACTGCGAATGGAACACCAACAGACAACAGAGTTATAAGTGCATTCACTGAATAAAAGATGCATGCCATAGATTACATAATCTACAATGTTTAAGAAACTTGATAACTCAATTCCTACTTGTAAGTCATAGCTTGCAGGAGATAATGAAAAAAAAAAAAAAAGATGCTTATAGAGCATTCACTGATCTTTACCAGTTTGTTTCCTAAGTTTCAAGGAACAGTTTACATGGTAACATCAGAAGCAGATATTGGGAAAAAAAAATTTTAAACATCATACTGGAAATACAGAATTTCATAGACATCTTGTTTCACACTAGGAAGTTTATCTTAAAAAATGCGGGCAACAAATTCTGTCAGCAGGAAATCAAGACCAGGGGGGAGGGGAGAGTGAAGCACTCATACTCGTGGGGAATTCGCTGCCTGAGGAGGGCTTCCAGCCATTGCATTGTCATACATGTCCATGATCTCCCTATTGCCAAGACAGAAGAAGTTCAAGTAGTCTTGTGGTGAGAATGCTGCTTCAAGTCCCATTTCAATCAAAGCCTTGTAAATTGTCTCATACATCATTTGCATCGTTTTGTGCTGCATTAAACAGTAACTCTAGATTAACACATGCAGCAATCCAGTGATTCCGGATGATTGAGTACTTCCACTCTTTTGAGGGGCTACGTCTGAATTTAGGAATAGCTTTAAAAAAATGTGTTTTCTTTAAACCCCATCACTTCAAGTGTGGAATAATGAGATGTTAATAACAAAGGAAACAGGAAAAAGAAAATAAGTTTCCACAGTTCATTACAATTCTAATAATCAAAGGGATGTTTCTAGCATCAAAATTAAAGAAGGCTACCTTACACCCATGTCTAATTTTGATAATCTACCATGGCCTAGAAGAGTTTGATAAACAATAGACTTAGGCAACAATGATTTACAAGTACATAAGTTCTCCTGCGTATAGACAAAAGCACTAGGTGACAGTAGGCAAATATGAGTGCAGGAATATTTGAGTAAGCAGCCTTCCACTGAGATCTTTCTCAAGTGATCAAGTAAGTTTCCTTAGTTCCATACAAGTCTGATGATCAAAGAGATGTTTTTAACATTAAAGCTAGGTACGTTGCACCGATGTCTAATTTTGACAAACTACCATTGCCTAAAAGAGTTTGATAAACTATAGAAAACCTCTAGGCAACAATTATTTACAAGAATATAAGTTCTCGTGCATGCATATAGACAAAAGCACTAAGTGACAGTTGGCAAATATGAGTGCGGGAAAATTTAAGTGGGCAGCCTCTCACAAAATGAGATCTTTCTCAAGTGATCAGCTGTCAATTATCCATGGTGTTTGCAGAAAGAATTCTTCCTTAAGGGTCCATTTATTTTCTAGAACTAAACTTCCCTGGCAGATTTTTCTTGGCTTCTGAAATGTAACTTTAACGACTAATTATTCTGTCTAGATAAATTAACCAACCTCCCCATGGAAGAAAGAAGAAAAGTTGCTCGAAAGTCATAAACTCAAACATTCTATAGAAAGGAAACCAGAACATCAAAATTTATACAGCTTACCTGCCAAAATAGAATCCGTTGTGTGGCAGCCCCTGTTGGAACACCCTCTGGCCACATTGGAATGACAATATAAACTGCAAATCTCTCATTTGCTCTTATCTTTTCAGCGATCTTTAGTGCAATTTCCATTGGAATCAAATTATTAGCACCTGCAAAATCATAAAAATCAAGATTTAACATCACAAATAGATCTTCAAAGTAAAATTATGGGACAGATTATTGATCTCATTAATGCCACAGTTTTGTTCTGTAAGTGCCATATGAATTGTTAATGAATGTATAGAAGAAACAAAACATATAATAGCATCTTGCAAAGTCTAATTCAAATCTTGCTACATAGTTGTGTCCCCAATTAATACTTGTAACTGGGCACCACTCACAGCTTAATATCAATGAGCCTTGTCTTGGAACATATACAAATGATGAACAACTATGTCATAATGATACAACTTCCAGTGCCTTTGATTTGTATAATGCATCACTATGAGATATTACACATTTGAAACAACAATTCTCAAGAAAAAAAAATTGTTTACTCTGTTCAATGAGTAAAACATCGAATTTCAACATAGGATTTTGACTTCGGATGTTTTTGTAATCTCTTATATACCATGCTCAATATATTTCCAAAAGCTTTCTTCAGGTCAGTATAGCTATACTTATGCTAATAGAAATGTTCCTCACCAAGGTCTTTATGTTGCCCCCAGTTGTATGAAGACCCAATAAAATATTGATTCTCTATATAAATGTAATGCTGTGCAGAACGGATGGCTTTCACGTATGCTGTATGTATGCTCATGTCGATTAGAACATTCTTCCCACTTACTAGGTTCTGTAAACAAAAGGTAAAATTCAATGACTGTATTGTCACGCAAGATAATTCAAGTCTAGTAAAATGAGATCAAACATGAACAAGAGAAACAGAAGCATCATTAACTTCCATTCACCTTGTATGTTGCTTCTTTTGGATCCTTTGGGAATCCCTTAACAGAGCTTGAATCAATTGAACGAAATATCTGTATTCCAAAATAAACAGAATGAATAATTTTCCTTAGGTGGTGTAACTAAACAATTAACTGCTTCTAGAAACTCTCTTCAATATTAGATTACCTGAACATGCCAAGATTCAGGATCATTGTCACTACATCTAGAAGCTTCAGACAAGCTCATAACATCTGGAATTCTTTCCAGCCTAAGTAAAGAATCCTCACGCATTTTCAACTTCTTTATCCCTTGAGGTTTTGCAGCTTTAATCCAGCGCTCCTCAAAGTTTGTCATAACATCATATGCAGCCGGACCATCAATTTTAGAATGCAAGTCATGCCAGGGCTCCCGTGGACAACCACCAACACTACCCTGCCATTTTATAGACTATGTCATAAAAAGTATGCCATAAAAAGAACTGCTTGCTTCTGTTAGAAAGTAATATCTCAGTAATTAGGTTACATTATGAGCTTCGGTTATGTTATGGGCTTGCTTGTGGTGCACCCAAAGTTTAAAGGCATTAGAGTCCTTGTGTATGCGTTTCTTTGTAGCTTTATATAAATAGAGCATTAGGGTTAAGACTTATATAGAATTCAGCCATCTTATTTGTTTCAATAATATATTAGAGTTTTCTCTCCAACTCTCTCTAGCTTCTCTACTTCTTCCCCTCCTAAACCCTAATTATTTTCTTAACATGGTATCGGAGTAGTATCATCATCCCTAAGGCTTTGTAAGTTATACCGCTTTTGGCAAACTAGAAAAAGGTTGTGTTGCCATTGTAAATAATTTTAGGTTTTCTATTTTTTTTTTTTGGTTGTCTGGTATTTGGGTTTTGGGAAAAAGGTAAAAACAAAAAATTAGCCATACACATTAGTTTTCTGTCAAGTATCTATGGCAATGTGATTGAAAGGAGTTGCAGGGCTCAAGACTTGTGGCAATCCAACAACTCGCCTTGGTCAGCTACGGTGGCCATTGGAGACTGGAGCTCTGGCTAAGGTGTGACTCAAATCTGGACAATTTTCCTTTTGGCATTGGTGGTGGAGGTTTGGTTCAGAGAACCAACTACTTGGTTGTTTGATACCGAGTTTGTTCAAACAGAGTGCTCTAGGGCTGACTGGCTTCTTGATATAGTTATTGTTTGCTGCTGTTTCATTCCATGTGCTGTTCTTGAGGGATCTTGCAGAACTGTGATCTTGATAGAGATGGTGTTGAGCCAAGCAAGTCAAAGCCAAGTTGGGCATAATTGGTGTGACCGAGTGATAAGAACTGAAATACTAAGCTGTTTTATTGAATAAATATCACCCAAATAGAGAAGAAACTCTCTGAATTACAAGAGAAATGAAGAAAGAAATTAAATGCAAAGAAGATAACAATTAGAGAACCCTCAAACTCCAGAGAATCCTCTTCCCAAACCTCTCCAATTCAC
>JANHAO010002332.1:0-29066 GCA_026873985.1 Saraca asoca
GTTGCCCCACCCGAAAACAAAGCTTTTCAATTAAGTCCTTGTCAAAGTTTCATTTTAGTCCTCCATTTCATATTGCAAATTGTGACCAAAAAATTTGGTCGCTAAAGGATTAAGACCTAATTTGGCCACCGAAATATTCGGTCGCAAAAATTTTTTTACAACAAATTCAAAATTTTCATAGTTTATTACTACACAGCGATCGAATAGCGACAAAAAATTTTATCACCAAAAAATTCAATCACTGATTCGGTCGTTAAATCAAAATTTTTTCTTACCCAATTGGTCACAAAGTAGTCTCAATTCGGTCGCAATTAGCGAGCGAAAAATTTTGGTCGTTATTTTCGGTCGCTAAAATGCTTTTTTTTTTTGTAGTGCATGCTTTATTTAGTTTGTTAATTAAAAGATATACAAGTAACATACAATACCCTTCCTGCTTGTTTGGACCGGTTAAAACAATATTTCATTTTACTTCTAAATGATTTTTTTAAATGGTGCTTAGGTTTAAGTTAAAAGATATTTTATTTCATTTTATTTATAATTCTTATTTTAATTACATTTGTGTCATCATAAAATTCATAAAATTTATTAATGGTTTTACTAAAATTCATTTCATTTAACCTAAAACACATGTCATGTAAAAAATTTTACCCTCATTTTAACATTTTATTTACCATAATATCATTAAAAAATTTACTTTTTAATTCTATTCTATGGATTTTTTTCTATAGCTTTCAAACAAAAGAATTCATTTATAAATGAAATGAATTCAATTCTAGCAACATTAATTGTAAACAAAGTATTACTTGTATACAAGTAAACAAGATTTTCCTTTAGAAAATATCTTTCAGCAGAACACATGAAACTTTTATTTATATATATATGTTTGTTTTTTATAGTATAAGGATAATGGATGTTTGATATTACAGAAAAAATATTCATAATCTGTGTATATGTCTTTGATATGATGGTGAAAAGGTATAAAATTAATTTTATAACCCATAATTAATTTTTTGCTTAAAGAAACATATTTAGTTAAACTTTTAGTTATGTTTCAAAAACAATTTCAATCATAAAAACATTTCACATAATTTATTCTACCATTGTGATTTCTATAGTTCTATCTCATGTGTCCAGATATAAAATAAACATTCATAATTAATTCTTCTAAAATCAATTATTTTAAAAACCAATACTATAAATTAGACTTCTACATATATAAAGACCTAAATAATTGCCAAGTTTTAAGTCCAAAGTTAATAGTGCTTGAAGGTGGAACTTTAAGAGTTATTTAAGCCTTAGGAAATTCTACATATCCAAAGGCCTATTTAAATTATTGTAATTACACACCTTAAGAGTTAAAAATTAAAGTTATTATATTTATTAGATGCAATGACTTAAATTATTAATGTAACAGAAAAATTCGACAAGCTGGAACGTTGAAAGTTTTTCATTCTTTCCCATTTTAATCTATGCAAACAAAGCAAAATAAAACTTATAAAACTAAGGGTAATAAGGGAAACATATATTTGAAATGAGTTTCGAATGTTCTAATTAAAATTCTAAACAAAGAGAATTTATTTTAAAACGAATTGACATCACATCTTATAAATGTATTTTAAATAGAAGAATTTATTTATAAATAAAATGAAATAATGTTTTTTTAAAAGAAATAAAATTAAATTCAGAAAATATGGATCCCAACGGAGCATAAGCCCAAAGTCAAAAAATAAAAAATAAAAAAAAAAAGGCCTTAGGAAATTGGTTGGTGGGCACTCTCACGGGTTCGCGGGCACGACGGCAGGTGAGAAGTGGAACTAGCTAATTACGGATTTGAAGGTGTCAATTTACCGAAGATCTGGATACAACTTAGGACACACAGTACTCTTTGCAGGATGAGAAAAGGGTTTTGCTGCGGTGCATCCTAAAAAATTCTCGCGAGCTTTTTTTATCAAAGTTTAACGTAAGAATTACAAAATTTATAATTTTTTATTTAAAATTTTATAATTTTTCAAAAAAATTATATAAATTTTATATACAATAAATACATAAAAAATTTCAATAAAAAACTTTCAAAAACTTTTGGATTTATGTAAAAAATTATAACTTTCAGTAAAAAGAATTATAAAATTTTATATAAAAAATTATATAAATAAGTATCAATAGATTTTTTTTAAGGGCCAACAGAAGCATATCACGCCACAAAAAAGTTTGCATCATGCCCTCTTATGATTTTTCAATTCAAAACATTTAAATAATCTGAATGGAAGAAATTAATCACGGGTTGCTTGCTAATCTCTAAAACCTAGTTTAAGTGAATATATCACTTTTTTTTTTAGAGTAAAATTTTTTTTGTGCTCTTTTTTTCTTTATGATAAAAGAAGTCTCTTTTTGTAAATCTTGTCTATCTCAAAATCTTTCTCACTCTTATTTTCTCACTAAAAAAATCGTATTTTTTCTTGTTTTGGAGCTATGGAGAGTGTTGTTGTTACTGGTAAAAAATTACAAACTTCCTGTTTCCTATGACTATTTAATTTATATGGTTGTTTGGTATTTATTTTTGTGACAATTTTGCTTTAGTTCTAATATAAGATAAAGAAAGTGCATAATTTTTTTTTTTTGGTTGAAAAGATTCAAATTGTCAATCTTCCTTCTTGTACATGGAAGTCAATTTTTTATATTAATTTACATTTATATAGATGATTAAATTTTTGAAAATGTTTTAATGATGTAGAAAAAAATCTATTGTTATAGAATTTTATGAAAAAGAAAAAAATTATCAAATTAGAAAAGTGGAGGTTGAATTTTGTTGATGGTAAATTTTGATTTAGTGAACCCAAATCTTAGTCAACCCGAACAGTTCTTCAACACCCTAAACTGCAAGCTGATAACATAAATTTTAACAAGAAAGAAAGAGTGAGAAGGAAGAAGGACAATGGGCACAAAAGTTTTTTATTGTGATTCGGATAAAGCAAGCATGGCCCTTACATCCATAGTAGTTTGTATTTTCTGTAATATGGTGATTTCTCTGTTTAGTTGAACAAAGTTACAATATCAGTACTATTTCACTATATAAGTACTCTTTCCCTGTTTCAGCAGAGTGTCTGCATGCAACTTCTTACTTTTCTCTTACAATGATCTATCTTCCCTATTTATAAAAGTCAGGAAGGTTACAAGTGTAATTTGATAAATAGCAAGGCTATCATTTCTACCGCTGTGGGCAATTAATGCTTGACGTACAATAAATGCTTAGCATTTTACTATTGGATTTGGGGGTTGACTTGTTAGTTGAAAAAATGTGCCTTTAGGTACTGACTAGACTCCCATACCTATGCTCAGCTTGTTAGCTTAGTGACCTGAGCTCGCGTTGGGCGATCCACTGGCCATAAGGATTAGTCTCATTACTGGATTCACCCAAAGTGAGTCTCCTGAAAGATGGCTGGGACGTTGTGCTTTATTCATTGAGTTGGTGTCCTCCCTAACGAGCTGGGTTCTCGCTTCAGCTTGGTCCTGCATCCTCGATAAGCTGGAATTTTCGTTTTGGCTTTGTCTCACTTCTCAAGTCCACAACTAGTGAGCTAGTACCCCTATTGAATGACCTTAGTTTTTGGATAATCTATGCCTCTTCTAGTTGGACTTGCCTCCCCTTGGGCTTTCCCCAGCTTAATTGACATTGTTCAAAAAATACCCACAACATAAACCCCCAACTCTCAGCTCACTTTACGGACTGAGAGTTACAGTTTACTGGCAAAGTCCTTGTTTGCAATTTGCAGTGTGGTCAAGTCTTTAAATTTAGTCTTTCGTGTTGTCATTTCAAGATTCAATCTTTTGTTTCATCTACACCAGGCTATACCTCCTGCTGTGCATGTTTCATAGTTGTTGGCATGACAGTCTTGTTTATCTCTGGACCATTCAATCAAGAATAGTTGGATATCCCCTGGACTGTTTTGTGAGGCTAAACTAGTCTACATAAGGCATGAGAAGCCTCCTTTCTTGCTTCAAAGAGTAACCAGATGGGTATATTGACTGAGTCCCCCATATTTCAGAAGCTTTGGCCTTTGGCGAAATGCTCTGGGGTGGGTATAGTCTGTTGCATGAGATCGCAAGGCATAAATGGCCTGCTACATGTGGTTCCCAAGGAAACCTCCTCTTTATGGTGCTAACAAGTTTTGCTTCTCCTTTTTTGCTTTTTTGTCCTCTGGCAAGCTAACTGTTCGATTTCTCTAAGTGCTTGGGAGTTGCAAGGCTAAGGGAGAAGCTTTTAGCTTGGGAAGAGGACAGGAAAGAAGAGTTGGAATAGTCAAACTTGCTTGTTGACCTTACAGCTCATTGGAATTCAGGCCTTCCAGCTGTGTTCCTTTGCCTCCTTACACAATGGTGTTGGGGGTCTCTAGGCCTCCGAGTAGCTTGATGAAGTTGAAGGATGCTTTCCTTACTTATGAGGGCTAGGGAAAATTTGTGTAGCCACTCAGCTTGTCCTAAATGCTATTTCTCCCGCCCTAATCACCTCAAGGATGCTTAAGTTGGACAATCTGTCAGCTCGAGTGGAAGTTAAGGAAGGGTTGGAATAGCTCGCCCTGTTCATGGATCCTACGATTCGTTAGGATTCAGCTCTTCCCTAGTCAACTGTAGGCTTACTTTGACTCATTCCCTTGAACTTTTATGTACATTCACCTCGTTGAAAGAGGTTTTATAATGAAGCTTTGCACTTTATTTCTTTTCCAAAGCACGTAACACTAGTGATTTAGTAGGCAGCTAGCAACATAAATAAGGCCTTGCAAACCATAACTTGGTAATCGTTAGATAAAATGAGTGCTTGTTACGTTAATCGACCTTGGATAATATTAACTGAATTAATATGGAAGCACTTTAGTCAATAAATCATTACATAAAGATATGCACCATGTTGGGTGACCAATCGATCGTATTAGCTCATTTTAGTTGGCAATGAATCTGAGAACCGAAGTGCCATTATTGGTCATGAGTCTAAGCACTGGAGTGCTTGAGCGCCTTCGCTAATGTGGGATTGAATGCCCAGGTAGGTCGCATGGGTACGTCTTTGTTCGTGCAAGAGTTTAGTGCTTGAGGCACTTTTTAGACGCGGCTTGTGCAAGAGTTTGGTGCATGGCTAGCACTTCTTGAACATGAGGTTTTGGTATTGTTCATGCAAGAGTTTGGTGCTGAAGACACTTTTTGGACGTTACCTATGTAAGAGTTTGCTACATGGCTAGCACTTCTTAGATATGGGGTTTTGGTATTGTTTGCGCAAGAGTTTAGTGCCAAAGATACTTCTTGGACATGACTCGCGTAAGAGTTTGGTGCATGGCTAGCACTTCTTGGATATGGGGTTTTGGAATTGTTCATGCAAAAGCTTAGTGCTAAAGGCACTTTTTGGACATGACCCATGCAAAAGTTTGGTGCGTAAGCACTTCTTAGATGCGGGGTCTTAGCATTATCTGTGTAAGAGTTTAGTGCTAAAGGCACTTCTTAGACATGGCCTGCGCAAGAGTTTGGTGTATACCTAGCAGTTTATGGATGTAGGGTTTTGGTAGCAAGAGTTTGGTGCTTAAGCACTTTTTGGACATGGGGTCTTGGTGTTGTCCGTGCAAAAGTTTGGCGCCGAAGGCACTTCTTGGACGTGACCCACGCGAGAGTTTGGTGCATAGCTAGCACTTCTTGGATGCAAGGTTTTGGTATTGTTCACACAAAAGTTTGGTGCCGAGGGCACTTCTTAGACGTGATTTGCGCAAAAATTTGGTACATGGCTAACACTTCCTGGATGTGGGGTTTTGATATTGATTGCACAAGAGTTTGGTGCTAAAGGCACTTTTTAGATGTGACCCGTGTAAGAGTTTGGTATGTAAGCACTTCTTGGATGTGGGGTCTCGATGTTATCCACACAAGAGTTTGGTGCTGAAGGCACTTCTTGGACGAGGCCTGACAAGAGTTTGGTGCGTGGCTAGCACTTCTTGGACACGAAATTTTGGCATTGTTTGCACAAAAGTTTGGTGCCCAAGGCATTTCTTGGACGTGACCTGCATAAGAGTTTGGTGCATGGCTACCACTTTTTGGATGTAGGGTTTCGGTATTATTTGCATAAGAGTTTGGTGCCAAAGGCACTTCTTGGACGCAACCTGTGCAAGAGTTTGGTGCATAAGCACTTCTTGGATGTGGGGTCCCAGTGTTGTCCATGCAAAAGTTTGGTGCTGAAGGCAATTCTTAGATGTGGCTTGCACAAGAGTTTGGTGTGTGGTTGGCACTTCTTGGACGCAGGGTTTTGACATTGTTCATGTAAGAGTTTGGTGCTGAAGGCACTTCTTGGACACGACTCACATAAGAGTTTAGTGCATGGCTAGCACTTCTTGGATGTAGGGCTTTGGTATTGTCTGCATAAGAGTTTGGTGCCGAAGGCACTTCTTAGATTTGACTAGCACAAGAGTTTGGTGTGTAAGCACTTCTTGGACGTGGGGTCTCGATGTTGTTCACACAAAAGTTTGGTGCTGAAGAAACTTCTTAGACATGGCCCGTGCAAAAGTTTGGTGTGTGGCTAGCACTTCTTGGATGTAGGGTGTGTTAGGAGTTCTAGTCCATTGCTTGCGGTCCACAATCCTGCGGGTCATTTGGCATACTTCCGCTCACCTTGTCTGTGATTTTTCTATTTCTAACTCTAGTCTGTCATAATTACTCCTGCCTTCTATAGTCATACGTGCCATGCTGTTGTTAGCTTGCTACTGGCATTTGTCGAACAGTTAGATCATGGGTAGCTAATGGGTTCCCAGATCTAACGATGGTAGTGTGTCATATAAATCGAAGAGACTCTTTTCTCCCTCTCATTTTTCATTTGAAACTTGAAACTCCCAATCTCTTCCTACTCATTCTTTTTGCCAAATCCCATGACTGTTCACTACTGTCTGCTGCCGTCGGTGCTATTCCAACTCCCCAATTGCTGTTTGGGTTTTGCTCACTAGAAAACACTTCCATATGTATCTTCAAACTTTCTACTTCTGTTAATCGTGGTGATCCTTTCCCTCCTTAGCTCGTGGTTTCTAAACTTCTTTGTTTTATGGTTGGTGTAAGACTCATCTACTTGAGGTTGAAAAATCCTGAATGTTGGTTGAAGTTGTTTGCCTATGCATTTTCTTTTTGCCTGATTTGATTTATTTGGTTGTTCTATCAGTAAATTCTAGGGTTTCTAATTATTGCTTTGAATCTTGTGTTTGTTTTTTGGATTTTTATGGTTTAACCATTGAGTCCCTTTTGTCTTTTGGAGTCTGGGTCTTAGATGTGGTGACCTGAGGCACACATGGCCTACCGTATAGGAAATTGTTAGCCTCAGTTCTTTGGGTACAATTTGCTTATGGCAACCTGACCATTCATTTTCCTTTCTATAGATGGACGCAGGTTATGGATGTCGGTGTCATCGAATAGGGAATGGTGACAAACCCAACTCTCAAACACAGTGAATGTGACATCTCGATGAAGCAGCCTCAAGGAGTGGTGAGGTCGCTGGGGACTTCGCTGCTTGTCTAGACCCTATTGAGGATGAAGAGGCTATTGTGAGTCATTAACCTTTAGATTGCCAGGTATTTAGTCTACGCATTTTGTCTATTCACTACCGTGAGCTCCTGACCATGGTTTGGACATATTGGCTCCACAAGGGATGCCGATTCATGCACCCTCCCCGAATGACTATGCTCCTTATCTGCCTTGGGGGTTTATTGCCATCAACTTTCCACACCTCATCACTGGGCTAAGGTTTCCAGTGCATCCATATATTGTCAACTTCTTGAATAAAGTTAAACTCAGCCCGTTCCAACTTACTTCTAACTCTTTTGCCTAACTCATCTCCTTGGCATTAGTATATTTGAGGAATAATCTCCCTCCACCATCGGCCGAGGTCCTTTGCTACTTGTATAGCATTAGGAGCTTGAGCTCGTCAGATGGGATTTATTATCTCTTAGCTCAGCTAACTGAGTATAAGAAGATATTGCCACAGGAGGATGCTAAAAGGAAATTCGACATAGGAAATCATAAAACTCATTGGTTTTATATCTCGTGTCCATCCTTGCACGACCTAAAAAATGTCCTTATCCCCAGTGAGCAAGCTAAAGGCATGCGAGTTTAATGGCTCATTCACATTTACTTCTCTGATTCTAACATTTGTCTTATTTTGTAGATGGCACCAGTAAGCATCCAACTCTCAGGGTTGAGGAGCTCAAGGTGTTGAACAAAATCATGACTGCGGATGTCTTAAAAAATGATTTGCGATTCGATAAGAGTTTCCTCTGTTTCTAGAAGCTCACTTTGGCTCCAGATACTGAGCTTACAATGTGAGGGAGGTTGGTCCAACAAATTTTGAAGACTATGATAACATAATGAAACTCATCCTTAGGACACTGTCGCCTGACCTTGATGAGGACGAGACCACATTAGCTTTAGATGCTGACATGGCTTTTATTACTGAGAGCTAACCCTCAGCTTTGGTGATAACTCCTCTGCAAGAGATAGCTCCTAGCTCACAGCCTGAGGTGACCGCTACAGTTGATATCACTATCCCTTCTGGGTCCCTCACTAAGAAACAAAAAATGGATAAGAGGAAGAAAAAGGTTGCCACTCGTAAGTGAGTGATGCTAGAGGTTGAAGTTGTAGAGCAACCTACTAGGCCCAACTTTAAGACTGAGTAGTACCTCAACGTCTTTTTAGACAATGTGGACACGATCCTGGGTCCTTGCAATAGGATCCAAGTGTTAAAGTCAGAGGACTTCACCACTGGGGGTTAGTGGGCTACACATCTCGTCATAGCCTAGTGGTAAGTAGAGTCTTTTTGTCCTGGTTCTTCTACTTTCTTCATAATCTAGCCCAACCATTTGGTTTTTTAGAATTTATTAACAATGATTAAGCTGGACAAGGCACTTTGAGTCTAGGATGAGGAGAAGGTGAAGCTCGTGGATGAGCTGGCTATTGTCACTATTGAAATGCTGGAGTTAAGGGCGAAGGCCAAGGATGCTGAGGCTGCCCTATCTTGTGAAGTGGCGGATCATGAGGCCGTTGCACTGAACCTCAACAGGACGATTAACAATCTAACCAAAGTAAGGATCAACCTAGACCTGGCTCTCAAACGTGTTGACTAGGTAGTGCAGTGAATCAAGATTGTATAGCAGTGAGTTGGGGCAGTAGAGTAGTGAGCAAAGGCAATAGAGCAGCTAGCTGAGGTCACCTTGAAGAAGCTAGAGATAGCCAAGAAGGAAGCTACTCTTGAGAAGGAGGAGGCTACCAAAGTCAAAATAGAGACTGCCTCACTGGTTGCAAAAGTAGCAGAGAAGGCAGAGTCTGAGCCCAGTACCACCTTCTTTTACACCCTGTGGGAAAAACATCTGGAACTAGATTTCTCCTTTTTTGGCAAGGAGGCTTTCAAGGCTATGGAGCGCTTTAAGAAGAAGGCTGCTAAGGCAAGGTCTTCCAAGAAGGGGACAAGCTTTGGAACTAAAGTTCCTCCCATCGAGCACGCTGTTGAAGAGAATGATTCATGGGTCATAGAAGCCATTGATGACCAAGTAGCAGATGTTCTCAAAGTTCCTCTTGTTGACCCTTTGCCTCAAGAAATCTCTGCTCCTGAAGCTCTAGCACCTTAGGCTATAACTTTTGCAACTTTGTATATTTTTTCAAACTTTGAAATGAATCTTCAAACTTTGTATGAATTAACTTTGTTGAAGCAAACATTGAATGAATTCTCATTTGCTTCTCCTCGGCTTCCTTACTTGAATACATGAGACTCAATAAACTTATGTAAGGACAAGTGCTCAGTAGATTGCTTCAGTTAGTACTCCTTATATTATATATCACTTGCTTCTCTTGCAGGACTTTATGAAGACTTTTATTCAAAAATGAATATAAATATAAAAATTCAAAGAATTACTTAAATGTCTACACTTATTTCTAAATAATTTTTACAAATATTGGGGGTCCTTATTGATAGTAATGGTGAAGATGCTTGACATTCCAAGCTTAAGGAAATTCTACTCCATTCATATTAGCCAAGTGGTAAGCTCCATCACTAATGACTTTCTTGATAAGGTATCGACCTTCCTAGTTCAGTTCGAAGGCCCCCTCATTAGCTTTGCACACTCCCAGAAAGACAATATGTAAAACAAGATCACCAATCTTATAGCTCTGAGCTTGCACCTTTTGCTTATAATACCTCACGACCTATTGCTGGTGGGTTATGACCCTGAGGTGAGCTCTCTTTCTTGTCTCCTCTACAAGATCAAGATTCATGGAAAGCAATTGATCGTTGTCTTCTAAATTGAAAGTAATATTTCATTATGACGTTACTTCAAGTTCCACAAGGATCATCGCTTCGTATCTGTATACCATTAGGAAGGGGGTCTCTCCTATGGCATTGCAAGGTATGGTTCTATAGGCCCAAAGCACCTTTGGAAGCTCGTCTACCCATGCCCCCTTCTTGGCCTCCAATTTTGTCTTCAAGATTCATTTGATGATCTTGTTGACGGCTTCAACTTGCCTATTGGCCTGTGGATGGTCTATGGCTGAGAAGTTTTTGTGATCTTGAGGTTGTTGTAGAACTTAATGAACTACTTGCTATTAAATTGGTTCCCATTGTTAGTCACAATCCATTGAGGGACTCCAAATCTGCAAATGATGTTGCTCCATATGAATCTCTCGATCTTTGTAGATGAGATCTCGGGAGCTCTTTTGCCTCTACCTATTTGGTAAAGTAGTCTATAGCTACTACTGCATGTTTGTGATTTTTGTGAGCTGTAGGAAGCGATCCAATTAAGTCTATGCCCCAAATTGCAAAGGGCCATAGACTAATCATCTACCGTAGATAGGCTGGCGGCGCTCATGGGATCTTCATGAATCTTTGACATTTATCGCACCTTTTGACAAGCTCAACAGCGTCCTATTTCATCGTGGGCCAATAGAATCCCAATTGAAGAGCCTTTTAGGCTAAGGATAGCCCCCCGACATGATTTTCACAATGGCTTATGTGAATCTCATCAAGGACAGTGTCACAATTGTTGCCATCAATGCACCTTAATAGTGGGGTCATGAATCCTCTTTTATACAATGCGTCATCATAAATGCAATATCTAGTTACTTGAGCTCAAAATTACTATGTCTCAACCTTGTTCTCTAGTAACTTGCCATCCTATAAATAATCAATGATTGGTCTTATCCATGAGTTTGAGGCTGTGACGATTGTCATTACAATGTCCCCCTCCTTTATGCTCGGGGATGAAAGGAATTCTATAAGAAGCGCCCCAGGAAGTCAGCATCTTCGGTCATAGCAAGGCGAGCCAAAGTATTAGCATGCACATTTTAGACTTGTGATATGTGGTTTACCTCATATTGTCAAAAAGAGCTTAATAATTCTTGGACTTTTTGGAGATAAATGGTCATTTTTGACCTTCGAGCTTGGTATTCTCCCCTTATGTGATAGACAATGAGTTGTGAATCGCTAAAAATCTTCAATTTCTTAGCTCGAACCTTCTTCGCCAGTCGTAGCCCAACTAGTAGTGCTTTGTATTTGGCCTCATTGTTGGTGGCCAAGAAACCAAATCTCAAAGCACAAAGGATCTTATGCCCTTTTGGACAAATGAGAAGCACCCTTGCCCCAACCTTTTGTTCGCTTGATGACCTGTCAATGTACAATTCCCACCATAGAGCTTTTGAAGTTTCTACCTCCTCTAGCATGGGCCTGGTGAATTCCATAATGAAGTCAACTAGAGCTTGCCCTTTAATCACTAGTCTGGGCTTATATTTAATATCGAACTAGGCAAGTTTGATTGCCAATTTGAGCAGCTAACCTGAAGTATCTATATTTTATAGAACCTGTCTGAGGGGGAACTGCATAATCACTTCTACTGTATGTGCCTGAAAATAGGGTTGTAGCTTTCTTGATGCAATTACAAGGTTGTAAGTGAATTTTCTACCGATGAGTATCGTGTTTCAACGTCCAGCAATCTCTTGCTCACATAATAAATAAGGAACTAGGCTCCACCTTTTTCTCACATTAAGGCTGCACTCAAGGTGTATTGGAACACTCCTAAGTAAACGATTAGTTTCTCACCCTCCTTTGGCTTGGACAAGAGTGGAGCTTGTCCAAGATATTTTTTGAGCTATTGGAAGGCGACCTCGCATTGTTGCATCTATTCAAATTTCTTTGGCTTTTTTGAGGATATCAAAAGAAGGGAATGCACTTATTTGTCACCTTAAAGATGAATCTGCTAAGTGTTGTAACCTGGCCATTTATGCTCTGTACATCTTTGGCCCTAGTGGGGGATCTCATATCGAGAAGGGCTTTAATTTTCTCAAGATTTGCTTCAATCCCCCTACTGTTTATCATGAAGTTGAGGAACTTTCTTGAAGTAACCCTAAACCCGCATTTATACGGGTTTAACTTCATTCAATACTTTTTTAGGATTTGAAACATTTTCCCCAGGTCACAAACATGGTTGGTGACTTATTCAAATTTCACCAACATGTCGTCCACATATATCTCCATCATTTTTCCAATTTGGTCTTTGAACATCAAGTTCACTAACCACTAATACGTCACTCTCGCATTCTTTAGCCTGAAAGGCATGAGTAGTACAATCCATGGTCAGTGATGAATGAGGTGTGTTCTTCATCTTATGTGGCCATGGGGGTTTAATTTTATCCTGAGTAAGCATCCATGAAGTTGAGGAGTTGATGTCCTATAATCACGTCCATGAGCTGGTCAATTCTGGGGAGGGGGAAGTTGTCTTTTGGGCATGCCTTATTAAGATTTGTGAAGTCAATATAGGTTCTCCATTTTCCATTCTTTTTCTTGACTAATAGGTCCAGTAATGGGCTTCTTGGATAAACTTGTTGGCTAAAAGCTTATCCACCTTTTCCTTTAAAGCTGCATACCATTCGGTGATCATAGGCCGTTGCTTTTGGTGGACTAGCTTATAACGAGGGTCTATGTTTAATCTATGTGACATGACCTTTGGGTCAATTCCAGTCATGTCTTCATGGTTCCAGGTGAAGACATCAAGGTTTGATTTAAGAAACTTAGTTAGCTCCATCGTCACATCTAGGGGGAGATTTCTCCCTACCTTGAGGCATCTTTCTGAATCTACCTCGCTGACCCGAACATCCTTGAGTTCTTCAATTGGACTGGTCATCTTTTTAGCATTTACTTCATGAGGGTCCAGGTCGTGGCTAACCACAATGAAGCTCATAGGTCTCGACTCTCATCCAGAAACCACATCACTTTTCTTCCCTCTTACCCTCATTTCAACCATGTCTTTATAACATCACCTAGCCACCTACTATTCTCTTCATACATATCCAACTCGATTCGAAGTTGGAAACTTGATGGTGAGTGTTGTGGGTGAAATGGCCATGTCCGGGTTGATCATTATTGGTCACCCTAACACCATATTAGACACTGATGGATTGCATCTCTCGTGAAGCCAAAAAAAGGTTTTGATGAAGGGTGAAGCTGTTTAGAATTTATTCCCATCTGGTCAAAGCATTATTTGTACATCACATTTACTAAGCTACTTGTGTCGACCATGATTCTCCATACCTTGTTATTACTAATTTTGGCTCGAATGACCAGTGCATCATTATGTGGAAAATGTACTCCTTGGGCATCTTCACTAGTAAAGGTGATGCAACTAGAATTAGTTCTGGCCTTTTTCACTAGCCCTCCAACTTCATCATGCTTTGTAAGTATAACATGACTTACTTCTCACACATATCACTCATGTGACCTCTTTGGCATTTCGGGAACATAGGGCCTACCATGAATGGTGAATATGATTATGACCGAAGGTGCCTCCTCACGGTCAGGGGTTTGCTGATGTTAGGCTAGTTATTGAGGCTGTGGAGGTCGTTATCCTTAGGGTCGCACCATGTAATCCCTCAGGTGACCTCTCTTAATGAGGCCCTCAATAGCATCTTTGAGTGACCAGCAATCTAAAGTATGGTGCCTGACATCACTGTGATAGGCACAAAATTGATTCTTATTTTTTCACTTGAGGGGAACTTTTAAGGGTTTGAGTCTCCTGAAGTCCTTGTTGTCCCTCTTTGTTGTGAAAATTCTTTCTAGGGTGTCCGACAAAATGCTATAGTTGTCGTAGTGACCCTGGTGTAGTGGTTGCTCACCCAAAGCTTTCTTCATGACCCAGCCATCAGAATCCCCCTTTTGACCTCCCCTATTGCTCTACCATTATTCTTTTTCTTGCCTCGATTGGAGCCGCCTGCCTCATCCTTCTGATTAGGTTTCTTTGTGCCAAAAGTCTTCTCCCACCTTATTT
This sequence comes from Saraca asoca, assembly GCA_026873985.1. NCBI lineage: Eukaryota > Viridiplantae > Streptophyta > Magnoliopsida > Fabales > Fabaceae > Saraca > Saraca asoca. The sequence goes on from JANHAO010002332.1 coordinate 14,310, forward strand.
CTTTGGTGGCTTGGTCATAAAACTTGCCTAAGTCTTTTATCAGGGACTTGTATATGTTTTTGTAGAGCTGGCCATCCTTACAGAGCCCAGCCAAAATGGCTGTAAGGATGCTTTCATCTAAAGGGTTCTCGACATTGCAAACCTCGCGTCTAAACTGAGCAATGTAATCCTTTAGTGATTCATCTCTTTGCTGAAAAACCTTTGTGAGGTGGCAAAATAGCATGAACTACCTCTTTAACTCCTTGTACTGGTTAAAGAATTTTGTTTGGCATTCATCCCAGCTAAGGGAGACTCCTGAGTGATGTCCTGGGTATCTCCCTAAGTGTTGCCAGGAAAACGTTGCATTTGACCAGTAGGTTTGTAGTTTGGAGGTTCATTTGGACATTAAATGCGTCCAAATGGTTGTACAGGTTAGCATCCCCATTGTATGGTGGGATATTAGGGATTTTGAATCTTTGAGGAAGAGGTTCCGTTTCAATCTCCTAAGTGAATGACGTCCTCTCCTCGAAACTATCTTGGCTGTTCTAAGCCACGGGTTTTTTATTCTAGCTGCTTCACCTTCTAGAGCAGCTCATCGATCATGGGGTCTTAAGTCTCGGACCGGTGGTTAGTGGTATGATGGCTTCTGTCATCCTCTTGATTGTGGGAGTGGCGATCTAAGGTTTTATGCTTTCTGCTGTGTCCTTGACCCAAGGGGCAGCGATCTAATCCGCACCTTCAATCGATCCCACTTGAGCTCCTTTCTTGGCACAACCTCTGAGGTCGCTAATTGTCTTTTTCATCATCTTCATAGACTCGATGGACTTCTGACCTCAATCATGAATTGGATGAATGGACGGAGCCAACTCACTGACGTTCTTCTCTACCAGGATTTTCTTGTTGAGTTTCTGGTTGTTGAGGCTCTCCTCTGGGTATAGCAACTTAGGCTTGTCTTTGGGCACCCAAGGCTTGCACCTGAGCCAAAGTTCTAACCATATTAGTTAACTCCCTTATTGTATTTTCAAGCACCACCTGGCATTGTTGCCATACTACATCATTTATGAAGGTAACAGACTGATAGCGAGTGAAAGGTGCCATACAAGAGCAGCACCTATTGTGAGGGTAGTAGAAGTGCCTGGAGCTGGGAGGACAGAGCCTCTAGTTAGTAACACTTCTCGTGGTTGTTGTACCTGACCTTCTAGCTGGCCAACGGCAGTATCAGAGCTTCTAGTTGTTCTTTCGCTTGCCATTACATCTTTGTACTGAATCACCAAAAGAAAGAAAACAATCTAGGGGCCTTCTTTCTAGTGCCAAAAAATTGACAATAAAATTTAGTTTAGTGAACCCAAATCTTAGTCAATCTGAATAGTTCTTTAACACCCTAAACTGCAAGCTGATAACATAAGTTTTAACAGGAAAGAAAGAGTGAGAAGGAAGAAAGACAATGGCCATAGAAGCTTTTTATGATGGTTCAGTTAAAACTAGTATGGCCCCTACATTCATGATAGTTTGTATTTTCTATAATATGGTGGTTTCTCTGTTTAATTAAACAGAGTTACAATATCTAGGGGTGCTAAATTGGCCTCAAGCCCATGGGCCTAACAGGCTAGTCCACATTTTTTTATGGGTTGGACCAGGTGATGGTCAGCCCGTATCCGAATAGGCTAGGCCCGCTCCGTACGAGCCAGCCCGTTTAACATATCAGTGTTCTCTCACTGTATAAGTGCTCTCTCTTCGTTTCAGCAGAGTGTTTGCATGCAACTTCTTACCTTTCTCTTACAATGATCTATCCCTTATTAATAAAAGCTGGGAGGGTTTTAAGTGTAATTTGATTAATAACAAGGCTATCATTTTCGTCATTGTGGGCAATTAATGCTTGATGGGCAATAAATGCTTGGCATTTCACTATCGGATTTTGGAGGCTAATGTGTCGATTTTGGGGGCCGACTTGTCAATTAGGGGAATCTGCCTTTACATGCTAACTAAACTCCTGTACCTATGCTTCGCTCGTTAACTTAGCAACCTGAGCTTGCGCTAGGTGATTCATTGGCCATAAGGATTAATTTCGTTACTGGATTCATCCAAAGTGAGCCTCTTGAAAGATGGTTGGGACACTGTGCTTCGTTCAACGAGTTGGTGTCCTCCCTAGCGAGCTGGGTTCCTGCTTCAGCCTAGTCCTGCATCCTTGACAAGCTGAAATTTCCATTTTGGCCTCATCTCACATCCCAAGTTCGTGGTTGGCGAGCTGGTATCCTTACTGAACAACGTTAATTTTTGAATAATCTAGGCCTCTTTTGGTTGGACTCACTTCCTCTTGGGCCTTTGCCAGCCTAATTGACATTGCTTGAAAAATACCCACAACAAATTTTGAAATGTTTAATTACAAGTTTGATATAGGCAAAAAGATAATATAATCAATTTTTAAAATATTTTGATATGCTTTTTAAATTTAAATAAACAATGTATTTATTTATTATTTAAATAGTATATTTTAATTAATATTTTAATGCAATGATGCTTTATGTTATAGGAATTTTTTGGTACTATATAAAATATGTTGGTAAAGGCCCAAACGAAGATGAGTCAAGTCAAAGGAGGCCCATGCCTTTTAAAGATTAAAATCACTCGATAGAAGCGCTAGCTCGCTAAGAAACGGGCCCCGACTCACATGGCCAACAGTGCACCTTGCACAAGCTCGCATCGTCTAATGCAAGCTCAACATCACTAGCCAAGAACCAGTAGCGACCCAAGATAAGGAATCCCAGCTCACGAAATGTAACACCTCCCCCAGCTAGAAGCTCACTAAGGATGAGCTTGAAGGGTCAATGTCCACTCATAGACCCAACTTGTGGGGCCCATATGCAAATAGCAGCTTACAGGGACCCATCCACAGAAAGCAACTTGTAGAAGCTGATTGACAGAGGTTTGAGTTGTCAAATACATTTATTACTTGATGTAACAGAATTATAACCTCCTAACCTCTAAAAAATGGGGAGATTATTGTAGAGGATAAGCAGCAATTACCTGCAAAAACTCTGCTAAAATAGTGAGAGAACACTCGTATTGAAACTCTATGGAACAACATAGAGAAACCATCGTGTAAAGGCAAATACAAACATTATGGATATAGAGGCCATACTAGCTTTAATCGAACCACGTTAAAAAGCCTCTGTGTTTGTTGTTCTTCCTCCTTCTCACTCTTTCTTTCTTGTTAAAACTTGTGTTATTAGCTTGTAGTTTGGGGTGTTAGAGAACTATCTGGGTTGACTAAGATTTGGGCTCACTAAACTAAATTTACTATCAATATTTTGATGCTAGAGGAAGGGTCCCTAACTGTATCTTCTTCCTTTGGTTTACTACTAGCTGTGATGGTAAGAGGAAGAACCACCAAGAGTACTGGTGTTATTACTGATTGACTTGTGGGGCATGCAGAATAACAAGGGTTACCACTGGGTGGCTTTGCTTTCCCTACTGTTGATGCCTCTATTACCCCCACAGCGAATGCTCTTCATCAACCTGCCATTTTTAGGTCTGATGTAGTACAAGCATGGCATCAACACCATGATGCACTTAAAGGCACAGTGAAGGAATTGGCCAACATGGTTAAGACCATGGCTCATGTATAGGCCAGAGGCATGCAAGGGCAAGTCCCTGGATAAGGGCCCCAATAGAAGAAGAAGCCTCTTAGAGGGAAACATTCACGAGTTGAGTCTATTCATTTGCACAATTCATGGTCTAGGTTTAAGGTTTGTCGAGCTTGCAGGGGAGATGATGGAGACAAACAGTGGCATGAGAGTCCGTGTCGAGAGAAGAACTTAAGCAGGGTCAAGTGTAAAAGCCCGAATCATCATTCTCATGATCGGGAAGACTCAAAAAGCCATCGGCCCTCTAGCTATCAGTCTCAAATGCAAAACCCTATGATCGAAGAGCTGCTTCGTAAGGTACATTGGCTCGAGAAATGACCTGTGACTCAGGGCCAATAAGTCTTTTAGGAGAAAAGGGCCCCATTCATTAAGGAGATCCAAATAAAGCCTCTTCCTCATAGATTTAAGATTCTTAACATTCCACCATATAATAGGTACAGTGACCCGTATGATCACTTGGACAAGTTTAATGTCTAGATAGATCTTCAGATAACTAGCCCACTAGTGAAATGTCATGTTTTCCTAACCACCCTCAGGAGAATACAGTCGGCATGGCTCAAGAATCTTCTAGCATGTAGCATTTGTAGCTAGGAAGAATGCCAAACTAAATTCCTCAGTTAGTACAAATCATTGAAAAGGTAGCTTGCATCGACTTGTCATCTCGTAACAGTCTTCTAGTAGAGAGACGAGTCACAAAAAGATTATATCATCAGGTTTAGACGCGAAAGGAGTAATGATAAGGATGAGAAATAGAATCAGAGCAATAACTCCGAAAGCTAACCTACAAAACAAACCAAGAGTGAGCGACCTCAGCGTCAAGGTTGCTACGAAAGTTATAGCGTCCTATCAAACACACAGGACAAAATATTTGCAATGAAAAAAGATAGAAAGGATTTCGGGAAGCTCCAACCTTTAAAAACTCCCAACAAGTGCAAATGCAATAGAAATCAAATTTATGCCTACCATGATGAGGTCGGACATAATACTTCAAAATGTTAGGCGCTCAAGGAAACCATCGATGACCTCATCCGGAGAGGATATTTGAGAGACCATGTGGTGCAACGGGCTGCATAATAACCTCGATAGCATCCACAATAGAAGCACCTTTAGCATTTTTAATCTTCCCTTTAATATTATTTAGTTGTAGATAAAGCTAGTGCAATTTGTCTTTAGAATCTAATGTTAGATCATTCTAAACAAATTTTTAGGAAAATCTAAGCACTTGCTCATTTGATAGACTCGTGTGGTGTACTAGTTATTCTAAAGCTTGTAATACTAAAAGTAGAATTACTTATTTAAATGGGGCTAAGACCCCCAAGCTTGAACTATTTAGGCATAAGATTGCCCCCTTTCTAGCATAAGATTGCCAACTATTTGGGCATAAGATTACCCCATTTCGGGCACAAGATCACTAACTATTTAGACACAAGATCACAAACTATTTGGGCACAAGGTTGCCCCCTTTCTAGCACAAGATTGCTCATTTTTTGGCACAAGATCGCCCCTTTTCTAACATAAGATCAACAACTATTTAGGCACAAGATCATCCTTTTTCTAGCACAAGATCACCCCTTTTTTAGCACAAGATCGCCAACTATTTGGCCATAAGATTAGCCATCCATTGGGCAACAAGATTGCCAAAGCGCAGCTTGCATGTGACTTCTCATATTAGCTGCCAGCCATTTGTGTTGAGGCCCCTAGAGCTTATTCTGGTACTCAAACACATTGCTAGCTCATCAATTGAGGAGCAGCTTTCATGCCACTTATTGTTCGCAGCTCTCATGTGACCTATTGTTTGTAACTCTCATGCGACCTATTCTTCACAGCTTTAATGCGACTTATTGCTTGTAGCTTTCATGCAGTTTATTACTGGAAGGTATAGCCTTCATGCAGGGTACTTGACATGCTAGTCAAGGTGCACTTGATCGCCCACTGAGTACTCAAACCTATGCTAGTTAAAGTATAACCTAAGCATTCAACTTATTCTAATCAAGGCATAGTTCTCATACGACCTGCTACACTTTCATATGAACTGTTAGCCATTTGGCATGACGTATATAATTTGTGGTCATAATTTGCTGGCTACAGTAAACTTACACAAATTCATACAGTTTATTCAGTATTCTATTTCATTATCTAACATTTTTCACTCACTAATGTCGATTGACTCACTGGGCGCTCTTTTTATTTGATGACCATTGAGTTGTGATTTGCGGGATCTATCTATAGTAGCCTACATGCTATTTTCTATAAATCTTCTTGTGTGATGCACTTGGAAAAGCAAGGAAAAATGGAAAGGTTCATTTAATGCCCTCTCTTAATGAAGTAAATTTATACAAGGCCTGAGATTTAGTACAAAGTCTGAGGGAGAAAATTTAAAAATTACAAACAGTTACAACCTAGGAAATGGGGCCCTCAGGAGCTAGGTCTTAATAGGGTAAAGGATTAGTAGGAGTAGCAAGATTGCCCATCACAAAATCTTCAACAACTTCCATGGCCTGCAAACCGGCCACCTCTTGAGCAATATCCTTGGCAAAAGGAGCTTCGACTACAAACCTCGCATCCTTTTTGGAAGATCTAGCCCTAGCAGCCCTCTTCTTGAAGTGCTCGATGGCCTCAAGGCCTTCCACCCCAAAAAAGGAGAACTTTATGTTCGGGTGTCGCCCCCACAAAGTGTACAAGAAGGAGAATGAGGTTGTAGATTCCACTTTCTCCGCTGCCCTCATGACTAGCTTAGTAGTCTCTGCCTTCACCCGATCGACTTCCTCCTGTTTCAAAGCAATCTCCTTTTTGGCCACTCCAAGTTCTTCCTCAGTAGCCTTGGCCCGCTGCGCAGCAACTTCAGCTTATTACATCACTACGTCGACACCCCTAAGTGTCACATCTAGGTCACATGTCACCCTTAATAGCTTATCAATTGCTTTGTCAAGCTTGGCTATGATGGCCTTATGATTTGCCACTTCACAAGAATGAGTTTCCTCAGCCTCCCTTTGGACGACTTTAGCATTCACTGCTTTATTCTCCAACTCCAACACCTTGGCAGTTATAGCAGCCAGATCACCCTTGAGCTTGGTATTCTTTTCCTCTCAAACCTGGAGTGCTTCCCCATCTTCACTATTCCTATAAGACCCCTAGAAATTCAAATGGAAAAAGTAAGATTATGAAAAAGCAAAAGAATCATGATGAAAGGGCATTACTTACTAACAAGCCTTGGCGAGTAGTGTAATGCGTCAGCCCTCCACTTGAGACCTCGTCTGCTTCCAACACTTGTTGACTAGTGTGGGATCCCAAGATCATTTCCATGTTCTTCTAAAGGAAGTGAAAATACCCTTGTGTGTTTAGGCCAAGGCTTGGTCGATGCTCCTTGACAGTGACTTTACAAGCCGTCCATTTTGAAGTACTTATGACTCTTTTCCCCTTGCTTACTCTTTGCCTCTTGGCAGGGGGCTTCGATGGGGCCCAACCTTGATCTCCTCGATCATCTCAAGGTAAGAGGTGGGAGCTAACTCTTGTGAAAGTGTCACAACCAAGGCAGGAGGAGTTTGATCTATAACGGTAGAAACTACCACAACGTCAAGATTTGGTGAGGTCACAGTGACTTCAGAGCCTTCAGACTCATTAGATGATGGCCTTCCAAGGATGAGTTTCACCATATTTTTTTAGTCCTTAAATCTCACTGGGCCAATCTCTTTAATCAGACAAGGTCCGATCTCACAAGTAAGCTTGATGTTCAATACTGAAGCGAGCTTGTGGCGATGAAGAAGGTCGTCATCAAATTTGAGATTGTTTTTCAAGTTGTTGATAGCAAGAAACTGACATAACACCTCAGCCTCCTCAGCCTCAAGCATTGGCTATTCCTTGCTAGCTCTATCTACAAAAATAAGACAATGTCAGAAATGATAACATGTATTCATAACAGCCCATATGACCTCAACTCACTTACCAGGGATTAGAATAAAACCAAAGTTACGAAGAGGATGCAAAAACGGGCACAAAATATAAAACCAACGAGTCTTATAACTCCTTACGTTTGATTTGCCCTTTGCATCCCCTTGAGTCAAAACCCTCTTGAAGTCTGTATGATGGGCCAAGAGTTAATAGATCCCATCCAGAGAACCCATACTCTTAATGTTATAAAGGTGGCACAAAACCCTTGCAGATGGTGGAGGAAGGTTATTTCTCAAGTACACAAGTGCAAGAGATGTGAGTTAGAAGTAGGAGTTTGGGGTTAGTTGGAAGGGGCAGAGCTTCAATTTATTTAGCAGATCAATGATGTATAGATGAACTAGAAACCTAAGCCTGACATAGAGATGCTGGGTGCTAATAGCAATAAATCCTCAAGGAGGGTAAGCTACGTAGTTGTAAGAGGAAAGCGCCATGAGATAGTAACTTTTTGGGAAATGGTAATGTTCAATTTGTATTAAAGATCATCCAATTCTATGGTCGAGGGGTGATGATTAAAGAATAAGTGATTTGAGGAGCTCTCCGTGACTTGCTGCCCCCCATTGGGGATAGGTCGAGAAATAGGTCGTTCAGTGACCCTGTCATTCCTAGAGGTCGCTCTAATTAAGGTGTATGGTAGCTCCTCATTCTAAGTTAGGGAATTAGGCTCACTATCACTCCCTAATTGGTGATCTCAACATCTATGAATTGTAGCCATCTATAAAGAAGGGCAAATAATCAGGTAGCTTTAAGCAGACCATATCAGAAAAACTAAAGCTTCTCTCTACCAGACAAAGAATTTCCTATGCAGCAGATCATACACACCTCAAACCACCATGACAAAGACCCAGATTATTAAAAGCTTAGAGGCCCTAATCGATAAAACCTACCAGACTACTAAACCTTAGGGGGAATGGAAGGCAAAACCTAAAGCTCTACAGCTTGAGAACTGGTAAGTGAAATTTCTAGTAGCAAATAGGCATTCATCATCAAACCTAGCAGCATGATACCAGAGATCTATAAAGCAAAGCACTTTAAGAATAGAAGTCATGAGAAAGCTTACCGTGTCAAAAGGGTGAATTAGATTCCAAAATGGATGGAGGCAAAATGGAGTCCGAATGGAATGAATGATTGATCACAACGACAATAATGGAATCAAGGGAGTAGGAGAACAAGATCAAAGATTACTGCTTAAGGGCATGAAAAGCAAAACACCAGTTTTCATAAATAAGAGGGAAGAAAGAGGCTTTTATCACCTAATATAGCCCTAGTCGCCCAGCTGTTCAATTTAAGGACAAATTAAGTGCCCATAATCTAACGGTCTAGAAAATCACCAGACTTAGCCACTGTCATATTAGCAGTCATGGGAAAATGCATGCATTTAATGCGATAATGTTGGCATAGGCAGTCGAAATGATGAAGTAGAAATTTGAATAACAACATCACTCATCGCAATCTCCAGCCTTTACTACTGACCTACTACTCCCAGGTCACTTCCCAATTCACTAAGCGAACTGAGAGTTAGGAGGCTAATGTTATAGGCATTTTCTGGTACTATATAAAATGGGTTGGCAAAGGCCTAAAAGAAGATGAGTCCAGCCAGAGGAGGCCCAGACCTTTTAAAGATTAAAATCACTCAACAGAAGTGCCGACTCACTAAGAAATGGGCCTCCACTCGCATGGCCAACAGTGCATCCTGCACGAGCTCACATCTCCTAATGCGAGCTTAACGTCGCTAGCCAAAGACCAGCAATGACCCTAGATCAGGAATCCTAACTCATAGAACACAACACCTCCCTTAGCTAGAAACTCACTAAGGTTGACCTTGAAGGGCCAGCGTCCACTCACAGACCCAACTTGTGGGGCCTATCTGCAAATAGCGGCTTACAGGGACCCACCCATAGAAAGTAACTTACAGAAGTCGATTGGCAGAGGTTCGAGTTGTCAAATACATTTATTACTTAATGCAATAAAATTATCACATGTCAAATTATATTTGTAACCTCCTAGCCTCTATAAAAATGGGGAGACTATTGTAGAGGATAGGCTGCAATTACATGCAAAAACTTTGCTAAAATAGTGAGAGAGCATTTGTATTGAAACTTTGTAGAACAGCACTGAGAAACCATCGTGTAAAGGTAAATACAAATCACTGTGGATGTAAGGGCTATACTGGCATTAGCTGAACCATGTTAAAAAGCCTCTGTGTCCTTTGTTCTTCCTCCTTCTCACTCTTTCTTTCATGTTAAAACTTGTGTTATCAGCTTGCAGTTTGGGGTGTTGGAGAATTGTTCAGGTTGACTAAGATTTGGGCTCACTAAACCAAATTTTACCGTTAACACTTTATAATTATAATTTTCTTTCTCTTATTTTTATATAGGATTTAAAGTTATGAGAGAAACTTTTCAAATAAAATTTATTAAAGAATTAGTTTACAACAAACTTTAAACCAAACTAAGTTTGATGCTAAACTATTTCACAATTATTTGATTTAATAAAATTGATTTTACATTCAACTATTTAGAATTAGTTCTAGAATTTGACAAACATCCTTGTAGTTAAATTGGTCAAAAGAATAACCCTTTTTGAAAAATCCTTTTTTGGAAAAACTGTTTTAAGTTCCTGTTTAAGCATTCAATTGCCTTTTTTTTTTCTTAGAGGATAAGGAATAAATTATTTTACATGCACCTGATATTTTGAGTTTAAAATATAAAACATTAAAAAAATATCAAACATAATAAAAAAGAAATGCTTAGGAATATCTGACCCATCATTTCATGTTGTGGTTCATCCATCAAAATTAAAACAACACAATAAAAAAAGAAAGAATAAATGTAAATATCTCTTTACTTTAGTTGCTATCTTTAGTAGAAATATAGTGGCATTTGATATTGTCTTACAATTTTTCCTCTCTTTAATGTCTTGAATTTGAACTCAAAATGTGTGCATGAATTAAATAACTTATTCCTCTTATTATCACAAAAAAAAAATAATCTATTCACTTTCGTCAACTTTCAGTGTTCTCTCTCCCCCTTACATAATTAACTACATTTTCTCTGTTTCAATTGTCTGTTTCATTTATTTTCTTAAGTGATCTGGTGATTTTCCAATCTTTTAAATGTAAGCGCTAGGGCAGATAGATATTACAATGTAGACGTTTGTTTTTTAAAAATTAACAAGATCTGTTATATGGGAGGAGTGCTTCATAGCAATATGGTATTAAACCTTCCAATGCTTCTATTGTATGGCGTGAGGGCTTATCTCAGGCTATGACCCGGTAGTGTCACTACTTGTGTTATCCTTAAAACCAAAAATCCGGATTTAAAGAGATGGATATTATCCCTGGATGTGTCTTGAAGGACTTAAGCAGAAACAGCATTACGCAGGTACAGGTATCCATTGGTTACATCCTTGTTATAATAGCCGGTGAGAAACATAGAGAAAGGATAATTATAAGTTTAAAAATTATTTTTTAATTATTTATTAATTATTAAATTTTAAATTGTTAATTTTTTATTAACAATTATGAAATTTTATTTCACCCTTTAAAATGCATTTTATATTTTAGAAGAGTTAAATTCCATCTTTCACTCTCTCTCACACTCACCCGCGATTAGAGAGGGATATCCATTTAATTAATCCGAATATTCCACCAATAATTTATCATCGCTAATGACTAAGTAAGTAAACCTACATTCAACCATTACCTTAATATAGAGTCCACGTGGAAGTTAATATTATTTAGGGTGGGTTTGTTTGGAATGAAAATGAAATTTTATAAAAGGTAGTTTTATAAGAAATTATATTTTTAGAAAATAAATTTATTTTTTATTATTTCGACAATATAAGAGAAAATATTTTCTCTTATTTGGTACAAAAAAGAAAAATATTTTCTTTCATTCAAATCAAAATATCTCAAGCTACTTAATAATCATTTTGGTATTAATATGTTTCATAATAAGAATCAACAAGTATTTATTAGTAAAGTTTAAAAATTAGAGTACATTTTGTATTAAAAACAAATTTTTAATAAGAATGTTCAAATTCTTTTTTTTTATCTATATATTTATTTCATAATTTATTCACATTCAATTGACTTTGACTAATATTAATGTTAACTATATTTGCCAATTCTTTTTAGAGAAAAATACTTTAACCTCTCCTAAGTTTTAATGAAATTACGATGATATCACCTCTAATTTCAAAACTTACTTAGACCTCCCTTGAAATATAAAAAATATTAAACTTAAGCCCAAATTTAAATTTTTCATTAAGAAGTAATGAAAAAAGATGATTATACAGTTCAAATTTAACAATATGATATATTCTAAATATTTTGTGATCAAAGACATGTTTTGATTAAGTTCAAACAGTTAAAATATACGTAATAAGAAATTTGACCTTTAGTGATAAATTAAGTGACAAGTGTTATTCTTGTCATTGAAAGCAATACTTTAATAACAATATTTTACTATTGTTACTAAACCATTAATGTTAGTAACAAGATTTGTTTATGGTCACAAAAACAATAATTTTTAGTAACAAGTTTTATTTTTTGTCATAATATTTATTACTAAAAATTAATTTTTATATCCAGTAAAAATTTTAAGTTGGAGGGAAAATAGTATGTTTTTAATAATAAAATTTACTGTCATTGAAAAAGTTTTTAATGATAAGATAAATATGTTGACTCTAAAAAAAGTTTTAGTGACAATATTGTTTGTAGCAAATAGTGATGATAGAAATTTGTTGACACTAAAAAAGCTTTAGTAGCAATATTGTTATCACAAATATTATACTTTTAGTGATAATGTAAATATGTTGTCACTAAAAAAATTTTTAGTGATACTGTTAGTTGTCACAAATATTATTTATATTCATACAAAATTTTCAAAATAGTCTTTTAAAATTTTCAAATATAATTTTAATAAATACATATAAGTAATTATTTTATAACATTAAAATGATACATTATTTTATTTTATTGGAAATTTTAAATTTTCATTATAAATATCAATGCCATTTATCAAATAAAATATAAATATTTATTACAAATTATTTAAAAAATTCAAATGCTAATGTTTATTTGGAAGGCTGAAAATATATGTACACTTAAAAATTTAAGAAATCAAAATAAGAAATAATAGTTTACATGGAGTGAATGGTAAGTCTAAAACAAAGGAAAAGCATACAATCCTTATAAAGGTCTTGTGTTCAATTCCTAGAGAGGTGCAAGTTTGGTGGATTTCAAAATGTTTAGAAGTTGTTCATTCTATCAGTAAATATTAACCTTACATTGACAAAATTTTTTATCATTAATATGACTTTTAGTGACAATACAATTTAATCATCACAAATAATATTAGCTTACTGTGACAATAAATCTTGTCATAATATTAAGACTTTTAGTGACAGGATTTTTTGGACGAATTACTATCATTTAGTAACAACTTTTGTGGTCACTAAGAATAATTTTTTTGTAGTAATTAAATTTTAATGTAAGTGTAATATTTTTTTAGTTGTTTGAACTTGATCAAAGCATACCTTCAATTACTAAAAACTTAGAATATTTTATATTATTTGATTTGAATTTCTAATCATCTCTTCTCATCATTCTATTAATAAAAAATTTAAATTTGGATTTAAATGTAGTATTTTTTTATGTTTAAAAGGATGTTTGAGTAGATTTTGAAATTAAATGGAAGGTTTGTAATAGTTTCATTAAAACTTAGTGTAGGTCAAAATATTTTTCTCTTCTTTTTATGGTCCAAATATTTTCTCAACAATCTTTAATAATATTATTAAATATCAACATTTGTAAAGGTGAAAGAAGAGTAAGAAAGAAAGACAGATCAGAGACAGAAAGAGGAGGGAGGAAAGGAGAGGGAAGAGGGAAAGAAAGATATAAGAGAGAGAGGGAGGGAAGGAAAGAGGAGGAGGGAGAGAGCAAAAGATGGGTGAGAAGAGAGAGAGAGACTTATAGAATGAAGAAGTTAAGAGAGATAGAAAGATAAAGGTGAGATGGAATGAATGGTAGAGGAAGGAAGGATAGTAGAGAAAGGATAGAGTGAAACTATATAAGTGATTTCTTTTAATCAAAAGCATAAATCACTTTCTTCAAAATACATTACTATTTTTTTTTTGTCAACTTTTCTTTAACCTTCAAACACGAAAAAGTTAAGAAAATGGTTTTTTGTTAAAAAAAAAGGCATTTTACTTTCAAACAAATGCTCCTATGATATATTATGAGATTTACCATTATTCCATTGTAATGGGTATATATTTTACTGTAAAATAATCTATGGTTAAAATTTGTGTAAATATATATTTAAGGGTAGGACTTTGATACATATTTACAAAATTTGCAAAAACTTTTAGAACTATGATATAAAAGTTACAAGTTTATATAATTTTTTGCATAACAAACACATAAAAATTCTAACTTCATTAGCAAAAACTACATTATAAGAGTTTGAAAATTTTTATATAGAAATTAGAGCTTTTTCATGAAAAATAATAAAAAATTATTAAAAAATTATAACTCTATCGATAAAAGTTTTATATTTTGAAAATTTTCAATTTTTACATAAAAATATATGTAATAATGTTTTATTAAAAAATTACAAAAATATAAAAGATTGTTATCAAATTGCAAGAATATGTAGTGACAAAAATTCTTTTGAGTACCTATATATGGAAACATTGTTAACTTTCAATCCATAAGTTGTAGTTTTCCGAAATACTAAACCATGCAAAAAACTACATCAAACTATAACCAAATCTTAGGATATCATAATTCTCACAGTATATTTGGTGAAGGATAAAGATCTTACCTGGATCCATAATTTCTTGATCAATGTCCTTGTGAGAATTTTGCCCTCTCTTCCTTCTTCTTCTTCTTTTTTTTTTTTTTGTATCTTTGATGGTGAAGATACGGTCCTTTTCTCTTCTGTTATGTTTTTTTTTCACTTATGTTGTCTCTAACTACAGACAACTATTTATAATGAAGGGAGAGGAGAGGGAATTATATTTTAAAATTTAAAATTAACCCCAGTGGCTTTAATTACTTTCAGACTAAAACCACCATCACATTAGGCCATATTTTATTTAAAGCCAGTTTATTAGTTACATGGGCCACTATAGATTATTAAAATAATCTAACAATCTCCCACTTGGCCCATGTGACGACTTG
>JANHAO010002333.1:0-29049 GCA_026873985.1 Saraca asoca
CTTTTGCAAAAGAGGGTGTGAATTTCTCGCCATGCAGGTGAAGTTTCATTTTGGGTAGATCCTTTATTTCTTTTGTTTTAATCATGTTGCTGTATGTAGTTTGCGGGTTCCCCCCCCCCCCCCCCCAAAAGTGCCCTTTAGATCCTCATTTTGTTAGCTACCATTTTCAGTATGCTACATCTGTAGACATTCCTGGCTGTATTGGTTTGGCAGTTTTATTTTATTTTAACATAAATTGAGGGGGAGACCTAAACATTCAGGTAGTAGTTTTTTTGTGCTTAATTGAGAAATAGTTGCTTTTTCTGAACTCTGATTCTCATTTTTTGTTGTTGAAATATACTTTTATGATTTTACTGTACTTATGCAACACGATGGAAGTGCCTCTGCCCTTAACATAAAAAATGAAATTCTGCCTTCAGAATTTATAATGCAAAAGTCAATCACTTGGTCAAGGGAGGAGAGATTTGTGTGTTTCTGCTGAATGTGCATGCATAGTGTTAAATGGATAGAAATTTCTGAATGCTAAATCTGTCCACTAGTCATGGCACATATATATATCATTATATATTTTTTGCATCTTTAGTATAACAATACTTTTCATATGTTGTTAGGAAGCATCTCTTCTATTTCATTACTATATCTCAAATGTGGAACCAGAATTGCAACTTTCTCTTCGGTTTTTGTAGATGGCAAAAATGGATCTCAACGGGGATAATGAGAAGGAAAACATTGAACAAATCTTTTGGAGTGCTATGGATATGCTTTCAGATGATGATAAGAAGCTACCTCAGGCAAGTTGTTTTATATCCCTCTGTGTGCGCATGTGTGTGTTTTTTTTTTTGCTGGGGTGGGGGGTTGTGGAATTATCATGGCTTATGCATGAGTTTGAGTTTTAGTGCTTCTCACTTGGTTGAGCAAATTATGCAGAGGTTCATTTATAATTATTATATAAAACCCTTTGTCTTAGGGGAGGCCTCAGCTGAAAACAAACTCAAGTTTCCTTGGTCCGGTCTATTACACTGACTCAATAGTCTGGTCTATTGCACTGACTCAATAGTTTAGGAGATCAGATTCTTACAGTTTACAATTACATTAATTTCAGTTTTATGTTTATATGTATTTGTGTCACATTTCTGCCGTTTGCACTTTATTGTAGGTTTCAAACATTCTACCCTTGCTAAAACGTGGAATAGGGGTACATCACTCTGGGTTGCTCCCAATTCTGAAAGAAGTGATTGAGATCTTGTTTCAAGAAGGGCTAATCAAGGTTAGTAGAAGAAATGATGAAATGAAATATTTTCCTGCTGTATATGCTGAGATATAGTGGATGCTTACAGCTAAAATGAATTATTTATCCAGTGTAATTGGTGTATTGTATAAAATCACATCAGCACAGCTTTAGACAGGCATAGAAGTATATTGATAACCACTATAGCAATCTGTTAGCAGGCATTGTAGGCCATACTTTGTCATCCTTACTTATAACCTTGTCTTTTGTTCTTCCTTGAATAATGTGGCTTTAAAGCCCTCAGAATGCCTGAAAAAAGTTTCATTTCAATTAATTTTCTACTTCATCTATATGGCCCAAGATTAATTTTGCATTTTGTAGGAGCAATACTTTTTTTTTTTTTTTTAAATTAGTCTACTGCCCCCTATAGTTTACCCCAATTTTGAATTGGATCTCTATAGTTTGAAAGTTTTCAACTGAGTGTCATACACAATGTCAGATATATGTGGGAGAAATTCTTAGATAGACATTATGTACTACATGGAGCCCTTCATAAACTGATAAGTAGATCAAATTAACCAATAGTATTTAGGTGCAAGTTTCAGCTTATAATTAATTTCAAGTAATACATGAGGTGTGTCCAATAATTTGTCCCTAAGTCCCTATGTGGCCTATGTTTTTGATTAGTCCTTCACTTTAGTCGCACATAGTTAAAGTGGTGGTCACTAGTTGGTTTTTAATGGTTGAAAGTGCAGTGTGCATGATCACTTCTTTAATTTAGCCCTAAATACCCATCACCTCCATTGAATGAGCTTGAAGAAAAATGAATGACCAAACCCAATATACCAACTGACAGGAGTAATTATCCATATATAATTTGGCTTAAATATCAAATTCATACAAGGTAGTGTAAAACATTGCTTTGGTAAAAATGCTTGAAAAACCTTGTAGTGATTTGCCATTAGTTGGTGCACAAGTGGCCTTGTTCTTGGATAATTAACAAACCTGACTTAAAAAATCTCATCCCCTCTGAGAAACATTGTGGCAAATGTAAATATCATGGGTGAATACCTTCCGAGTGATACGGATTGAGAAGAATGTTGGCCATACTCATCACATGTGCAATCGCCTTATTGGCAGAACAATACTTCCTGATGGATCAATGATTGGACAATTGAGAAAAGAGGATTAACAGATGCTCTAACGCACAGCGGCTTTCGTGCTAGCATGCTTAATCAATTCATTGCCTGTTGTGTAAAGGCCTTGTTTCCTAAATTTTCTTTCCTTGCTTCAAATTTTTGGAAGTATTTCTGGTTTGCGTATCAATCTTGGTAAGAGTGGTTTGGTATGCTCGTTCTCCGACTTCTGATGTGCAGCAAGTTTGCACCAAAATTTTTCTAGAAAAAATTTTTGACAAGTTGTTGACTATTGACTTGCTCTGGCAGTTTTTTTTTCTTTTTTTTTTTTTTAACATTACTTTCGATATCCTTGCTGTGTCTCTGCGGCTTGCCACTTGAGGTACTCATCAGTGTCAACTTTTCGGCACTGTTGCCAGCGCTGTCGGGGCCAGTGTTGTCCCAGTTCATTGGTGTTTGCTCTTTTTCTATTATGTTTTTGTGGTTTCTGCTTGTTTAAGCCTATAGGCATGCTGTTTGCTAATGATAGTGCTCAAAGGAGTTCTTTTTGGTGCCGGTAAAGGTCTTGCTGGAGTTACTGCAGCCGGTGGCATCGTTGCTAGTGTTAACACTGTCCACACTGGAGTTTGTTTGTCAGAGTGGTTCTCTTTGATGGTTGCTGTTTTTGCTGTCTAACTAGTGTTGCCTTCTGTGTGTTTTTCTGCTGTTGAAGTTTTAAGTTTGTTTAATTTTTGGGTTTTTTTTTTTTTTGGATGGGTTATTTAAAATGTCTTGTGATTGAGGCAAAATCATTTGATATTTTGGTGAAGGGATAGTATCTGTCTATCTGCCTACATATCATGGAAAAAGGAAGAGGATTTTTGCAGAAAAATTTGTAGGGACAAGATGGAGCTTTTTGTTTTTCATGAGTTGGGCGATTGTTTCAATCAGAATATTTTTATAGGACCATTTTAGGGAGTGAAATAAGTTTTTTTTTTTTTGGTCACAAAAAGTTGAAAATCAGCAGGGTATGTTTTTGACTATCTCTAAACTGTTTGCAAGGGGGAATTCTTGATAATTGTCCCAGTTGGACCTTCTGGTAGAGGTTGGTATCAATTTGGCTTAGCATCAGATTGTTTGTTTGGTGAGAAACCTACTAGTAGTCGGTCTAGCTCTAGTATGGTTGTGTTTCCTCTTGCTAAAATCAATACTCAAAAGTTGAGTTTTGTTGATGTTGTGTGGATGGGCGGATCGGTAGGAGTTTCCGAGAAGGGCTTTCTAGTAATTGACAAGTTTTTAATCAAGGACCAACAACAAATTTAAATGGAGGGAATTATTTCTAGCATCAAGAAAAATTTGAGGATTTTGGAGTCACCAAATGGGAAGAGGGAGGTCCTATGGGAGGACAAGGTGTAGAGTGCTCAAGGGAATCACAAGTCTTTGTCAACAAGGCAAAATGTGTATTTTCGACTTGGTTTTCCATGTGCAAGTGTTTTTGATTGCTTAGGACAACCAGTTGCCAATGAAGGTTGTAGGAATTCAATCATTCCCCTTCTCCAAGTATTCAAAATTTGCCTATGGATGAAAGGGATAGTGGTAGCAAAGAACCAGTCAATTCAGCTTTGGTCAATTCAAACTTGTGAAGGACTTGGTTGTGTGTGAGATTCTTCTGCAAGTTTGAAAGAGGACTCAAAGGATAGTGCCGAGGCTCTTATCCCATCACAAGTAGGAATTTCTATTAAGGCACTTGATGTTTGTGATAATGTTTGTTCTCAGCCATTAAATGGGTTGTTAATGTTACAAGGTGACTATGATACTTCTTTTGTATCCTCTTAATTTGATTGTGTCTTTGAGGATGTGCTCTCTTTCTTTGAAGAAGATGAAGTATTGTTGTTGGATTCTTTGAGTTTAGAAGTGCAACATCAATAGGAAGCTTTGAAGTAGAATATTTTGCATGATGAAGTTTTAGAGAGTTTGGTGATTCTTTCTAACAGGGAAGATGAACCAAATTTTCTTTGTGATGGTCTTTAAAGCTGTGGATTAGATCATATTCTTTCTAATCCTATAAATTGCATGCACTCTCAAACTCTCTCCTTAATCTTCAAAGGATCTACTGATGAAAATTTTATTTTATCTTCTTTTCTTGTTCTAAGTAAGTTTGCTCTCCCTGTATCTTGTTCTGGTCCTCTTGTTTTGCCTGATCTTGCTTTTTCGGGTGGTGTATGGGAGTATAGTACAAATCAAGGCATACTTCATTTACCTGTTAGAGACTTGCCCTGTGTCACCTAATGTAGCTTAGTTGTTTTCTGAAGGGATCACAACCCTTGGTTTGAAGCCTTTAGCATCTAGGGAAGATAACTGAGATCCATAGGATTTAATTTAGAAGTTGGGTTCTAAGCTGGTTAATTCATTGGGACATGAAATGTCAGTAAATGTATCTCCCAAGGCTTATGCTAGGAAAAGAAGGAAGGCATAGACCGAGTTAGAGAAGTTGGCCGCCACTATTAATTATGGTAAACTTTAGAGATAGAAGGGATAAAAAGGTTATATCATGAAGATTGTTAGTTGGAATGTTAATGGTTTAGGGAGTTCTTTAAAGCACAGCAAGGTTAAGGAGCTTATTTTGAAAGTAAATCCTGATGTGGTTATCTTGCAAGAAACAAAAGTGTCTTAGGTGGATGGTATGATTGTTGGAAGTCTTTAGGGGTCGAGATTCAAAGCTTGGGAGTTTATTCCTTCCATTGGTGCTTGAAGAGGCATTTTAATTGTTTGGGATACTTGTAAGCTTCTAAAGTGGATTCTCTAGAAGGTAATTTTTCTCTCTGTTTTGCTTGACTTTCATGGTAAAGGAAATTGGTGGTTTACATTAGTGTATGGGCCAACATGTCCTAGATCACGATTGTTTTTCTGGGCAGAGCTTCATGCAGTTAATGAACTATGTTCTCCTTTTTGTTGTGTTGGGGGTGACTTCAATATTTGTTGTTCTCTAGATGAAAAGTTAGGCAGCTCTAGGATTACTTCCAGTATACAGGGCTGCTATACTTTTATTAGGGATTATTGTTTGAGAGGCATTGCCTTTGGCAAATGCACAATTCACTTGGTCAGTCTCTGGGGCAGACTGAAGTCTACTCGGTTGGATAGATTTTTATTCACTAATGAGTGGGAGGAGTCGTTTCTAGATCTAATCCAAGAAGTTTTGACGAAACAATGTCTGGTCATTTCCGCATCTTTTTGGAATCTAATTGGATTAGATGGGGTCCTAATCCTTTTCGTTTTGAAATTATGTGGCTGCAACATTACTCTTTTCATGAGCTTGTGAAGGTTTGGTGGGAGAAGTGTAATGTAGAAGGTTGGGTTGGCTTTGTTTTTATGAAAAAATTGAATTTTGTTAAAGAGAAATTGAAAGTGTGGAACAAAGAAGTTTTTGGCGATGTGAATTCAAAGGAGATTCTTAATAATGTGGTTATGTTGGATGTTTTGGCATCTGAGAATAAATTGCAGCCAGATCAAGAAGTGAGGTTAGCTACTCTTCTTAATGAGTTCAAGGTTTGTTGCAAGCCTAAAAATGAATGTGGGTTAGGTCTTGAGAATTTGGTTTCTAAAAACATCGTTTTGGTGGCTAAGTGGTGGTGGTGGCGCTTCCCTTTGGTGCCCGACGCATTATGGCACAAGGTGATTGAGAGCAAGTATGGTCTTCAAATTAATGGGTGGGATGCTAAGATGATAAACAATACTACTCATAAAAGCCTTTGGAAATCCATTTGTCAGGTTTATTCTTCTTTTCTTCCCTTGTTTCATTGTAATGTGGGAGATGGTTCTTGTTTCTTCTTTTGGGAGGATCTTTGGTTGGGAGAGATTGCTTTTTTGAACCGGTTTCCATGTCTCTATCGTTGATCTTCCTTGGATTATGCTATCATTTCTATGTTTATCCATTGAGAAGGCTCTAGTTTTGCATGGAACTTTCATTTTATGAGAAATTTGAATGATAGAGAGACTTCTGATTTAATTGCTTTGATGTCTTTGCTTGATTCCTTTTCTGTTGTTCTAGATAGGCGCACTTGGTCCTTAGATTGCTCCAGGTCTTACACTTGTGAATCTTTCTTTGATTTTTTTGGTTAAAAATCCTTCTAATCAGTGTACGCCTTTTACTATCTCTTTTTGGAAAGTTAAGGTTCCTTCCAAGGTTTGTTTGGATTGTTGTTCTTAACAGGATTAATACTAATGATATGCTTTAGGTGCTTACGCCTCACAAGGCTTCATCTCCAAATATGTGTGTGATGTGTTGTTGAAACTCAAACACCAGTAATCATTTTTTTCTTCATTGTGTTACAACAAGAGACTTGTGGAGCAAGTTATTCTCGTTGTTTGATATTGATTGGGTTTGTCTGAATAATTTGGGAAGCTTTTTGTCCACTAATTGCAAAAGTTTTGGGAGTAATATTGCCTAGATTGCTGCTTGGGATTGTTCTCACTTGCTGTCATATGGTGCATTTGGTTAGAAAGAAGTGCTAGAATTTTTAGAGATCAAGCCCATACTAGTTTTCTATTGTGGGATAGGATTTTGTTTGTAGCTTCTCTTTGGCTAAAAGCTAATGGTTACTTTAGAGGGTTGGTTTTGTCTAATTTGCATAGGAATTGGGTAGTAGCTTTGTCTTGATTGTTTTTTCTCTTTTTGAGGATTCCTTGTCATCTTGTTTTGTTCCTTCTTTCCCTTCCATAAAAGTTTCTTTTTCAATAAAAAAAACCTATGGGGGCCTGCACTCTATTATAGGGAGAGGGGGGGGGGGGAGACAAACCTCATTTAGTAGCAGCAGGGTATAGAGTCATTGGGAACACTGCCAGCCTTTTGCTAGCTTCCTTAAAAGACTAGATTCACTTGCGCAATACATGCCAAGAGAGAGATATGAAAACACAATGTTGTGCGTTTTGCTTTGATTGGAGCCACAAACACTAATGAAAAACCCATTATAAGGTCTTTGAGGGGGGTCTTGGCTTGAATGAAATGTTGAGGCGAGTACAATGCTCTGGTTTATTAAATGAAGTGGAGGAGACAATGATTGCATCTCTTGATGCAGGTGTCATGTTCTTCTTGGTTGAACTATGGGTAGGGGTGTAAAGGAGTAGAGCTATTTATAAGCTACTTGAGTTTGGCTTGCATTGGGGCTCAACTTAGCTTGGTTCAATTGATAGACAAACGAGCCTGAACATAAAATTGGTTCGGTTAATAAACGAGTGAAACTTGAGAATATTAAAGCTTGGCTTGTTTACTTTATGAATAGCTTGTTTAAAAAATAATAATTAAAAATGTAATTATATATCATATATTTATAAATAATATCATGTTATAAAAATATATAATATCATACAATTATTTTTAAATATCATACTATAATTATAATTATTATCTTTATTTTTTTATTGGGTGATCTCTTCTAAATACTTATTATCTAGTTTCTTGAGTTAAATGACTTGCTAAATGACTTCATAGTTTGCACAGATTTAGTACTATGAAAAATCTAAAAATAAAATGATAATTTACTTTTGAATGGAATTTTAAAGTGTGAAGAACTGAATATATGAATCCTTTTGTAATTATGAATGGATTATTTATATTTTGATTGAATTTATTTATTTTTTGGAAAAGAATAACTGAGGTAAACCAGCTAAATGAGCTGAGCTTGAAATCAATTTCAGGTTCGTTTATTAAAAGAGCCAAGCTTGAGCTCATTCTTTTATTAAAGGAAAGCTTGGCTCATTTTGTTTATACCCGTAACTGTGGGCATGACTTCTAGGACTTAACAGAGCAAAGAAGAAGACTACATGCGCTGCACTTGCTCCTGTTTTAACATCAAGTTTGTCACTGTCCCTTTGGAACCTTAATGATGAGTAGGATTAAGGAGAAGATAAGCAGGGATAAAGTGAGGTCACATAAACACTAGTTGGATTTCGAGTATCCAATAAGAAACTTATAATGAGTGCAGGTATTCAATTAAAAAATTTTAAACTTAACTCTACTAAAAATTGTGGTAAACTATAGGGAGCAGGATATTAATTTAACATTTGTTTTTCTTTTATCCACTTCTCATTCTATATTGATATGATATACACTTATTGAAATTTGGCCAAGGATTGAAATATTGTTTTTTAGTGTTTGTTTGCCACAGAGACCTTCAGCATTGGTTTGAATATGCCTGCAAAAACTGTTGTTTTTACAAATGTTCGAAAGTTTGATGGGGATAAGTTCAGGTGGATATCCAGTGGAGAATATATACAGATGAGTGGGCGTGCTGGTCGTCGTGGTATTGATGAACGTGGAGTATGTATCCTCATGGTTGATGAGAAGATGGAACCTTCTACTGCTAAATCAATGGTTAAAGGCGCAGCTGATAGTTTAAACAGGTATAGAGGTGGTTTACTGTAAAGAGTTTTAGATTGTACATGCCCTTTCCAGATAATGGACGATAGTTTTTAGTATTGTATTTGGTAGAATTTTGAGTGTACTACAATTCAAGACTTGATTTCTCAATTTTAAATTTGGTATTCTTTCATTTATTTTATGTTATTAGTTACTGCCCCTTAAATTTGTTTATATGCATTGGATTATTATAATTTAGCGAAGTCTAGATATTGGTATCTGTAGACTAATGCTCTTATGCATGCTATTCCGTATTAAATTATAAAGGTTGTGGAGTTTGGGCTACTTCATCTGTCTATCCACTTACGAAGAGGATGATTATTATTTAGTGGAAAACTGTATATTTCTATCTGCAGACTAATGCTCCTATTCATGGTATTCCTTTTTAAATTATAAATGTTGAGGAGTTTGGGTTAGTTTGAGCCAACTGCCTATCCACTTAATTGTATTATTAGAGGAGGAATGTGCCAACGGCTTAGGAAATGCCCTTGATGATTAGTAGACAAGAGTTGAGATCATATTTTCACTTGCAACTGGAAACTTGTCTGTGATAGTTTATGCAATGCCCTCAGTTCTTTAGTAGCATGAACAAAAAAGTATAGATTAGCTTTTAATTGGAACACAAAATGATCAATCATGTGACTGCAATGGAGGGGTGCTATAATGATTAAATTGATCTGCATACTTCATATGTGGACATGTTCTAAATGTAATACTAGAAACAAATAAAATTATGGATTGGATGTCTTCTGCTTGCTTAGATTTTTATAATCTAGTGCTTTTCTTTTTTTCATATTCTTTTGTATGCTATTAGAATACAAGCCTGTCTCTTGATTTCTTTTGGCACCATCTTTTCATTTCAGTGCCTTCCACTTAAGCTACAACATGATTTTGAACCAGATGCGATGTGAAGAGGGTGATCCTGAAAACTTGCTTCGTAATTCATTTTATCAGTTCCAAGCTGATCATGCCATTCCTGATCTTGAGGTTTGTTTAGATATTTATGCATTTTTTTAATTTGGTCATTCATTTATTTCATTTACTTCTCCTTATTTTGTTTAGCAGTTGATATAAGCATAAACCTTCTGAACTTGCAATAATTAATTTTTTATGGGCATCAAGTTTATCTCTATTTAATATATAACTGGAATAAGTAGGAGTGGTACTATACTGTTATTGGTATAACATAATATGTTGTTTTATCATTTATATTGAGCAGCTCTCTGTCTTTGTACTATGGGTATAATACCTGATGGCACTTTATTTTGATGACATTATATTGGGCAGCTTTATTGTGATTGTTTCCTCTATTAATTTCTGGTTAAAATCTTTTGTTTAGAAAAATACCAAGCTGACACTTGTGCTGGTTTAAAATAATTGTAGTCTCTGAAATTTTCAAAATTTCATTTGAGTCTTTTGATTCAGACTTCAGAAGATTATGCTATAGGGCCAGACTACTGTGCTCCGGATAAAAGTGGGGCATATATGCCCCGGACACATGGCAATATAAGAATAGTCCATATCAAACTAAAAGTGAGAGCTAAATAGTAGAGAATCAACATTCCTCCTTCTAAAACCTAAAGTCTAGTGAGTAACAAAGTTAAATTGGGTGGTGATTAACTTGTAGATGCTGCCAAAATGATGGAGAAGGCCCTTGGGTCACTGACGAAATCAATATATGATTTACATCATTATTTTTGTGTGATTTAGATAATTAATTAATATTTAATAAGCTAATGAAAGAAATAAAACATCTAAAATATTGTATTAAAATATTAGAGTGCCAAAAAGAAATAAGAAAAAATGAGAAGTAAAAGTGGACTTAAAATTAAGTGGTAGTAGAAAAAATTGACTCTTGAAATTAAGTTTGGAACAAAAGTAGGAGTAGAATGAGTTACACAATCAAGCACCTTAGTGTAATCATATTTGCAAATTATCATAAATATTGTTATATTCAAATGAATAAATTTAATAAGAGAATAAGAACTTGTGGGTATAAGTATTAACTCACTCCGAAAGATAAAATCAGTTTTTTAAGAAAGTAATTTTTCTACACATCATCTGGAGTAGTATGGACTCATGTTATGGACAAATATTATGTGATAGTAATCTAGTTCAATTAATTGCATTTAAAAAATATGGATATTATATGTAATAATGAAATCATAAAATTTCAAGACTCATTTTAATATAAATTAAATTGTATGATCATGCAACGGTGACTACTACGGTATAACATAGGCAGTTTAAAGTAGTTGATACTTACATAATAATAAAGAAGACTTATTCAAAAAATTATAAAAACCTTTTGGGTAATTATTTCATTTATCTACTGATTTACGAGTTTAAAATGAAGTTAACAATGTAGCATTGTATGTAATGAGTTCAAAGTGTGATACCATTTCTGTGGGATATGTTTTTATCTTCTGCTGTAATTACAATGACACGAAGCAGTGGGCTTCATGGCAAGGGATTCCAGCATTTACTAAGGCTCAAGGTTGGTTTCTAAAAGATGAAAAATGACAGGAATTTAGTTTCCATTAGCTGGTCATGTGGCAAGGGGATCAACCCTGTTTAAATATATTAGTAGACATGCATGAAATACAATTCGCGTTCTATTATAATTACATTAAATGGTTATTTGTTGGAAATTCTGGGTTGAAACTTCATTGCCATTAATTTAAAAAATTGTTAATTAATTTTTATTACTTATAATATTTAATGAATGATTTATATAATTTATTTTATAATTTATATTAAATAATTATTCACAAAGTAATGATCAGCTAAAATTAAAATATCATACGAAATTATATTAATAATATCATGCTTATGATTTATATTTCTCCCATTAGTTTATTAACTAGTAATTAATTATATAAATCACACAATTTAAATGTAAATTAATTATATAAATCACACAATTTAAATGTAAGCCATATACTGATTTTTGTCAATGCCACATTGGACTCTTCCATCTTTTTGGGAGTAGCCACGGATTCAATTTAACCATATCACTGGGTAGACTTCAGCTTGTAGGTGGGGAGTCTTGATTGTCTACTCTTTGGCTCTAACGTTTTGTTTTATATGAACCATTCTTATCTTGCCAAGTGTCTGGGATATATATGTGCCACTTTTATCTAGGGCATAGAAGTCTTCACCTTATGCTATACGTGGGAGTTAGAAGGGGAAGGAAAGGCAGAAATGGATGGTTAAGAGATGACTTCTCTTCCTTTTTGTTTTAATGTTCCCAAAAACACCCAATTTTGAGGAGCACAAAAAAGTGAGTATTGGAAGGTGTCCAAGGATTAAATTATAAACCCTCATTCTCTTTCCTTCCTTAGTCACACAACTCACAAACTACATAACATTCACCTTCCCCTCCAATCTCCCCCCATCCAAACATAGCATTAGAGAATGTAAAATAGAATGAAGTTTCATACAAAGTCTTGCATTGCATGAGTGGATGCAACATGCAGACATGTAGAGGAATTAAAGGTGCTGGCTGCAGAAAATTTGAACTGTCCAAAGAGCATTCATAGCATGCTCAACTGGACTTGTGTAGGCTGTAGTGTTATGATAAATTGGTGAGTCCTTGTATTGCCCCTTATTGTTTTTGGTTATTTTGAATCCTATCTTTGTACATTTCTTCCTTGTCCATTATGATCTTTTATCGTAAACAAATAGCTTTTAAGTTTTAGTTGGAGGGATGAAGAAATTCTGATTATTTTAAAAGACTGAACTGGCTGGTTCATCCCAAAAAACCAGTGAACTGTCTAGCTGTCTGGTTCAGTTAGAAACATAAGTTGTATTAGCACAAAACAGGTGAAGTCATTTCGAACAGAGTTGATAACTTCCTAAGCAGTCAAACTGCTATGGTTTGTATAGCTGACTGGTTCATGTGAAATGACATGGTGTAATTTCAATGTGACATGTCATCTCATTTAAAAGCTGGCTTCATGAGGAAGTTGAGTGAAGATATGAGTTAATAATGGTTATATTATTTATTTTATGAATTTTTTATTTTATATATTTATTTGCCTGTGTTTACAGTTATATGTTTTTAGCCTCAAAGTCAAGCTGAGTGAATTCTATCCAGAATATGGTTAGATTTAGATGGTCATTGAAGTTGGAATAAGTATATGTTTGAGTTAAGATCTTTGTCTACATTTGTTTTTAAATTTGCATATTCTAGCTACTATGTTGAGGACGGTAAAATATTTCTTTCTATCACAAAATAATAATAATAATATGTAAAATACCACCATCAGCTTTGGGGTGATTGGGTTTTGTCCCCACCAACTTTGAAAACTTGGAAATCAAAATCTTATATATGAAACTTGGAATTGACACCCATGATCTACATAATTAGCCATTTTATTAAATTACGTGATATTTTCAAAAACTTTTTAAACAAAAATTACAATATTATTATATGTTGGTTTGTCATGTCATTTTTTTCACATAATTTCTATGTTGTATAATTAATAAAAAATAAATTAGATATAGAGAATTTTAATTAAATACATGAAATGAGTTAGGAAATTATGTGTGAAAAATAACTTGATAAACCAATATACAGAGTATTATGATTCTTGTTTAAAAAGTTTATGAAAAAAATCATTTAATTTTATTAAATGGTAAGTGAATGATCTGTGTTAATTCCAAGTACTGTATAATTTAAAGTTTTAATTTCTAAGTTTTCAAAATTGATCGGGGCAAAATCCAACCACCTGAAAGTTGATGGTGGTATTTTTTTATTTTTACCTAATAATAATATATATCTACTGTGCTTCAATGTTTTGCCATGGTTCCTAGAGCCCTTGTTGTATTTATGTGCTGTGTGACAGGCATAACTTCTGAGTTTTAGTTAAGGAAATCCATGTGGTTTTTCTATGATATTCTGAGGGAGTGTGGGCTCTTTTATATTGACTGATATTTTGTTTGTTGTCGATGCTGCTTTCTATTATATTACTTCTATCTCTTAAAAGAATTAACTGCTTTTTGTATTGTTATTTTCAGAATATAAACGAGGGAAGATAAC
This sequence comes from Saraca asoca, assembly GCA_026873985.1. NCBI lineage: Eukaryota > Viridiplantae > Streptophyta > Magnoliopsida > Fabales > Fabaceae > Saraca > Saraca asoca. Next base: position 13,803 of record JANHAO010002333.1, read on the forward strand.
TCTTTTGATACTTTTGTATTCACAGAAACAAGTTAAGGCTCTTCAACAAGAGAGGGAATCAATTGTAATTGAAGAAGAAGACAGTTTGAAGAATTATTATAATCTCCTGGAGCAGTATAGGAGTTTGAATAAGGAGGTTCGTGACATTGTGTTGTCTCCAAGGTACTGTTTACCCTTTTTACAGCCCGGCAGGCTTGTGTCTATCCAATGCAGTACAAGTGATGAAGATCTTCCACCCTTATTTATTGAGGATCAGGTGACCTGGGGTCTGGTTATTAATTTTGAAAGGATTAAGAGTGTTTCTGAAGGTGAGAAAAATCTTTGTTTCCTGTTTACTTAAACCCCTGCTCCCCACCCCCAAACTTCGGATGGTTGGATTTTGCCTCTATCAACTTTTGGAAACTTGGATTTGAAGCCTTAAATTATACAAAACCTTGGAATTAACTCCCATGGTTGACTTAATTAACCATTTTATCTAATTATTTGATATGAACTTTTCAAACAATTATCACAATATTATTGTATGTTGGCTTATCATGCCATTTTCTTTTGCATAAATTCTTACCCATTTTATCTTATTGATTTAAAAGTTCATATATCTAATTTAATTTTCATTTATATAACATAAATAAGAATTGAAAATTATATAGAAAAAATGATTTATTAAATCAACATCTAATGTTATTGTGATAACTGTTTAAAAAGTCCATGAAAAAGACTAAAGGTTAATAAGTGGACACCAGGTGTCAATTGCAATGTTTTGTATCATTTAAAAAGGCTTCAATACCAAGTTCTCAAGATTGGTGGGAGCAAAATCCAACCACCCCAAAGTTTAAGGGGTTTTTTTTTTTGTATTTTTCCCTTTATGGTTCTATATTCTTTCCATAAAAACAATTTATAGTTCTATATTCTGGTTTTAGTTTGTTAATTGTAAAATAGTCAATATGATTTCCAGATGATGCAAATATTAAACCAGAAGATGCAAATTATGTTGTTGATGTTCTTACAAGATGTTTGGTGAGGAAAGATAAAATCGGAAAAAAATCCATTAGGATTGTTGCTCTGAAAGATCATGGAGAACCTATCATTGTTTCAGTTCCTATATCTCAGGTAAAGACTTCAAAGCAGTCAAATGGTGCAATATTTTTGCCGACTGCATCTCCAATTTTGTTTTTTTTTTTTTTCATTTTGCCCAGATTGAATTGCAACAACTTATGGCGTTTCTGAATGTGTCATGTGGATTTGTTATAAATATCATATTGAGTATGTTTTTGTAGTTGTTGGATTTGATGACAATGAACATTGGAAGGAAAACAAGTGAACCATGATAAATCAGTAAACAAAATCTTGCTCACTCTGAGTGCCTGTAGGTTGTTTGTTCTCTAATGCTCTATCTAACTTGTATTATTTGTTTTTATCAAATATAAATATTTTAAATGCAGTTTGGTTAGGTTTTTCATTGAATCTTTTCCTATAGAAGCTATAATAAATGCATGATATCAAATTCATTTCCTTGAGGATAGACTTATTTTTTCTACAGCAGGTGGCTTAGATTAGTTGTTTAAAATTTTATAATTTAATATCTACAATTTGGTTGGAAACCCCTTTATCCAATCTGTAGTTAAAATGTTTGGGCTGTGCTTGGTTTGCTGTTATCTGGTCTATTTAGACAGCAGACCGAATCAATTCATGTCTTGTGGCATAGAATTATTTTTGTAGCTTCTTTGCGGCCTAAAGCTAATAGCTACATTCGGGGATTGAGTATGACAGATTTGCTTAAAGATGGCTTGCTGTATTGAGTTGAATTTTATTAGCTGTCTGGCTGTTTTTCTTTTTCCGATTATTCCTTATTCTCTTGCTATATATTCTACTCCCGTGTAATTAAATTGTTAATTTTCAAGAAAAGATTTCTCAACTGTGATTATGGTTTCTTTTGTTAACCAACAACTAGTGATGTGTAGTAAATTATTTATTGTCTTTTATCATGAATAGATTAGCCGTATAAGCAGCCTGCGACTATATATACCAAAGGATCTTTTGCCATTGGAAGCCCGAGAAAACACACTGAAAAAGGTGTCAGAAACACTCTCTAGGTTTGCTGAAAAAGGCTTGCCCCTTCTGGATCCAGAAGAAGACTTGAAGGTGTATGGCTTATCTTTCTATTGTACTTTATTTAAACAATGAATAATCAAAGTTTTCCAAATTAAATTATTATTTCACTGATTCCATTATGGCTTAGATTCACAGCAGCTCGTACAAGAAAGCATCCCGTAGGATAGAGGCGTTGGAGAGCCTGTTTGACAAGCATGAAATTGCAAAATCGCCACTTATAAAGGAAAAATTAAAAGTTATGCTGAGGAAGCAAGAATTGACAGCAAAGATAAAGTTGATCAAGAGAACACTACGATCATCTACTGCCTTGGCATTTAAGGATGAACTTAAGGCCAGAAAGAGGGTTCTTCGGAGGCTGGGGTAATGAAATTTATTTATCAAGTGCTTCCATTCTTCCTCCTCCACCCACCAACCCTTTCTTTAAAATTCATCAAATCTTTTTGCTGCTATATGATTTGAAGCACCTTGATATACCTGCCCAATGTTGAAAAGAATTGGATCCTTGTATTTTGTGGCCATGATTTTATTTTCATTATAGAACGGGTTTCTGATCGGATTATTTGAATGACTGTAGTTACTTTTCTGTAATGACACTGATTAGGAAGACCAAAGTCATCTTTAATGTAATTATTTGTAGGTCAAGTCTTGTCACTCTGCATTGTATCTCTAGGATGATAACACTGACTGATGATGTTAAATATATAGAAGTTATATTTGTTAACATGGTCATCATCTTAGTGAGTGTATTTCTATCATATTGATGCATTAGCTTCACCTACCGCTAATCTTAATTGCAGATATGCTACGAGTGACAATGTTGTGGAATTGAAAGGGAAGGTTGCTTGTGAAATTAGTAGTGCAGATGAGTTGACCCTAACAGAACTCATGTTCAGTGGTGTATTAAAGGATATAAAGGTGGAGGAGATGGTTTCTCTCCTGTCTTGTTTTGTCTGGCAGGAGAAAGTCCCTAACGCTGCAAAGCCCCGTGATGAGCTTGATCTACTTTTTGCACAATTACAAGACACAGCTAGGAGAGTTGCTCAACTTCAACTTGAGTGCAAGGTAATACTGACATGGAAATTTGGATTGGTTCGTTATTCCAACTTGGTTTAACTTACACAAATTGGTATTTACCTTTAATAACTAAAAATTTGCCAGATTATATATATATATATATATATAGCACAAAGTGCATATAACTGATTATCATGTTCTTGTGTACCCATTGGTTCCCTTCCCTTGCTTTTTCCACAAAAAAAAAAAAAACTACACAGGTACAAATTGATGTGGAGAATTTCGTGAGTTCATTTAGGCCTGATATCATGGAGGCTGTATATGCCTGGGCTAAGGGCTCAAAGTTCTACGCAATCATGGAAATTACACAGGTTTTTGAGGGTAGCTTGATCAGGGCAATTAGACGACTTGAAGAAATTCTTCAGCAGCTAATACTAGCAGCCAAGTCCATTGGTGAAACTGAACTCAAGGCAAAGTTTGAAGAGGCTGTTTCCAAAATCAAGAGGGATATTGTCTTTGCAGCATCGTTATATTTGTAGATTGTCTGCAGAATCTTCATGTTATTTGATGTGTTGATTGGAGATATAGATGACGAGCACCCGATTTTCTTGTAGAGCTCCAGATCAGTACATAAAACTGACAAAAGCAGAGCATCATGTTGAAGGACACTCTACGGTGTGGTGGAACAAATTTATCAGTGTACGAGAGCTAGCTGACTATAGCCGTAAACATACAAGATCATTGTAATTTTTGTGGGAGAAAATTATCTATTTATGTTCATTGAAAATATTAATCTGCCTTGGGCAGTCATGCCTAATTGATAATATCTTGGTAAGAATAGCTTTAGTCGGATTGAAATTTTGTATAGGAACCAGTAGTTGGACCTCCCAATATGTCAAAGCATTATGTAGGAAGCTTATGGAAAAATCATTTTTAGATAGATGTTTAGAGCTTGATTAAAATGGAACTGAATTAGGATTGGATGACCAAGTGATTTATGCAAGTTACATGACCATTTTCTACCCATGTACTTGACGACCTGGACAAATCAATCTCTCGTGCCATTTTATAGAATGGAGAGGAGATTGTTTCACTTATCTCATGGAGGCTTGATTCATAAAATCATATATTTTTAAGGGGTAAAATCATACGTTTTTCAGGTACATATAAATTGTGAAAATATTTCCTATTATTTTTAAAATATTTATTTCAAATTTCATTGTTTTTTGAAAATATGATTTGTATTTATTCAAATATAAAAAATTCTTTTGTCAATCCGAAAGTAAATACTTAGGAGCCGTACAAATTTAATGTTTAGGAATACTAAATTATTATGTTTGATTAATTAAAAAGACTCTTAAATATATTATAATGTTATATTTTGATTAATTTGTTGTTATAAATATTATACTTATGATGATGTTCATAAAATTTCCTTAATTTCTTAATAAATTATTATGAGTTATTTGATAAAGTTTAAATCAATTTTTAATTCTAATTAATTAATAATAGTTTATTATATATATATATATGTATTTGTGGTTGTAAAAGACAATCTACGATGATAAATAAGAGAAACTCTTCTCATTTTATTATGATTCTTTACATTTTTTTTGACATTATATGAGTAGTGTTTTTTACTGTATAATATTTTATCAATACGGACCGCTTCCTATTTGAGTTTTTTTTTTGTTCAAATAAGAATAAAGTGGATTTTTTTTTTGAATTTATGTATCCTTTACTTTTAGTTTATTTTTAGATTTTATATTTAAGAATTTCAAAATCTTAGAGTTGGGATTTGTTGACGGTTAAATTTGGTTATGTGCATTCAAACCTTGGTCAACATGAACGGTTCTTGAAACTCTCAAGTTGTAAGCGGATAACTCAAACTTAAACAGAAAAGAGAGTGAGAAAGAGGAAGAACAATGGACACAGAAGCTTTTATCATTGTTCAACTAAAGCCTATTTGATCTCTATGTCTATGATGATTTGTATTAGCTTTGTATGGTGGCTTTTCTGTGCAATAGAGTTACAATACCAGTGCTCTTACTGTTCTGACATAGTGTCTACATGCAATTGCTCTTACTTACAAGGATATATCCCTCTCCTATTTATAGAAGTTGGAAGGGTTACAAATGTAATTTGACAAATAGCAAAATAATTATTTTTGCCACCGTAGGCAATAAATGCTTGACGGGTAATAAATCTTGGCATTTCACTATCGAATTTTGGAGGCTGATGTGTCGGTTGGGAGAATGTGCTTTTGAGTGCTGACTAGACCCCAAGCATTCTGTACATAATCCTTAAGATAGCTTGTTGGGCAGTTTGAGCTCGCATTAGGTGACCTGCTGGCTGCATTGGTGGGTTTGGTGAGCTGGTCCAAACAGGTTTCCTAAAAGGCGACTAGGGTAATATGCCTCGCTTGGCAAGAAGGAGTCCATCCACGGCAAGGTGGGACTTATCTCGGTCTCGCCTCATGTCCCTGGCTCGCAACTAGTGAGCTAGCATCACCACTGTGCGACCTCCGCTGAGCGACCTCCAACATTGGGTGATTTAGGCTTTATGGCTGGACTCAACCTCTTGTTGGGCTTGGGTCGGCCCATTTTGCACTATCCAGAAATTATCCATAACATCAGCCTCCCAATTCTCAGTTCACCTTGCAGATTGGGAGTTATAATCTGCTAGCAGAATCTTTGCTCGCAATCCGCAGTGTCAAGTCCTTTAACTACAGTTCATCATATAATCAAAGTCTTCGTCCACAGCCTACTATTTTGTCACTTCAGGCTTCAATCTTTCACTTCATCTGCACCAGGCCATACCTCCCATTATTCACGTTCCATAGCTATTGGTGCGACAGTCTCACTTTCTTCTGTACTATTTAATCTAGTACGATTGGATTCCCTCTAGATCCTTTTGTGAGGTTGGATTAGTCTATATAAGGTATGAGAAGCCTTCTTGCTTGCTTCAAAGAATAAATAGATGGGTACATTGGTTGAGCCCCCTATGCTTTTGGAGTTTTGGCCTTTGGCAAAGTGCTATAGGGTGTGTATGACCTGCTACACGCAGTTCCCACGTGGCATTCCTCCTTGGGAACTCTAGGAATTTCTTCATGACCTTTTCACAGTGCTAACAAGTTTAGCTCCTCCTTTTTTGCTCTTTTGTCCTTTGGCGGGCTAACTATTTGGTTTCTTCAAGCGCTTCAGAGTTGTAAAGCTTGGGGAGGAGCTTTTAGCTTTGAAGAAAGACAAGAAAAGGGGGCCGAAACTGTCAGGCTTGCTGACGAGCCTTACGGCTTGTTGGAATTCTGGCCTTCCAATCGTGTTGCTTGCACGGTGGTGTTGGATGTCCCCAAGCCCCTAAGTGGCTTAATCAATTTGAAGGATGCTTTCCTTGCTCAGGAGGACTTGGGAGAACTTGTGCAGTCGCTATGCTTACCCCAAACGCTATTTCTCCTGCTCCAGGCACCTCAGGGATGCTCAAGTTAGACAATGTGTTGGCTCAAGTGGAAGTTAAGGAAGGGTTGGAGCAACTTGGCTTGCTTGTGGATCTCGTAGTTTACTAGGATTTAACTCTTCCTCAATCTACTGTAGACTTATTTTGATTTAGACTCTTAATTTTTTTTATGTAAATTCACCTTGTTGAAAGAGGTTTTTTTAATGAAGCTTTGCACTTTATTCCTTGTCTTTTCCGAGCATGCAACATTAGCGACTTAGTAGGTCGTGGCCTATAACATAAATAAGTCCCTGCAAACCATAACCCGATAATCGTTAGATAAAATAAGTGCTCATTAGGTCAATCGACCCTAGATACCATTAATCGAATTTATATAAAAGGACTTTAGTCAATGAATCATGACTTAAAGGATATGTGCCATGTTAGACAACCAATCGGTCGCATTAGCTTATTTTAGTTAGTGATGAATTCAAGCGCCGGAGTGCTTGAGCACTTTCATTGGTGTGGGAACGAATGCCTATGTAGGTCGCACAGATGTTCCTTTGTCCGTGCAAGAGTTTGGTGCCAACGACACTTCTTGAATGTGGCCTGCGAAAGAGTTTGGTGTATGGCTAGCGCTTATTGAATGTGGGATTTTGAGGTGTCTGCACAAGAGTTTGGTGCTTGAAGCACTTCTGGATGCGATCTATGCAAGAGTTTGGTGTGTGGCTAGCACTTCTTAGACATGGGATTTTGAGGTGTCAGCGCAAGAGTTTGGTGTGTGAAGCACTTCTTGGACGCGGTCCATGCAAGAGTTTGGTGCGTGGCTAGCACTTCTTGTATGAGAAATTTTGAGGTGTCTGTGCAAGAGTTTGGTGTATGGCTAGCACTTCTTGGATGCGAGATTTTGAGGTGTATGTGCAAGAGTTCGGTGCGTGAAGCACTTCTTGGACGTGGAACGAGCTAGGAATTCTAGTTCGTCACTGATGATTTGCAATCTTGTGGGTCATCTGGCAGGCTCCTGCTTACTTTGTTTATGAATCTTCGATTTCTGCTATTGACCTGTCATGATTACTCCTACCTCTGATAAGCGTGCACACCATGCTGTTGTCAGCTTTCTGCTGGCACTTGTCGAACTGTCAGATCATGGGTAGTTGATGGATTCCTAGATCTAACAATGGCACTGTGTGCTATATAAATTGAAAGGGCTCTTCTTTCCCTCTCTCTTGCCATTTGAAACCCAAAACTCCTAAGCTTTTCTTATTTGTTTCTTCTGTCATTTCCTGCAACCAAACACTGTTGCTTGCTACCATTAATGTAGTTCCGACTTTCCAATTGCTGTTTAGGCTTTGCTCATCGGGAAATGCTTCCACACACATTTTAAGACCTTCTGCTTTAACTAATTAATGATGAGTCTTTCTCCCTTTAACCGGTGGTTTCTGCATTTTCCTATTCTATTGCTTGTATGAGACTCATTTGCCTGTGGTTGAAACACCCGAATGCTGGCTAAAACTACTTGCCTGTACGTTTTCCTTTCGCCTGGTTTGGCTTTTTTGGGCGATTTGCCATTAGATTCTAGGGTTTTTTTTTATTACAGTTTCGAGCCTTGTGTCATTTTTTGGATTTATGGTTCCACCATTAGGTCCCCTTTGTCAGTTGGAGTCTGGGTCTTAGGTGCGCTGGCCCAAGGTGTGGTGACCTATTGCATAGGAAATCATTAGCCTTAGCCATTAGGTAGGGTTTGCTTGCAGTGATCTGACCATTCCCTTTTTTGTTTTGTGTAAATGGGCGCAGGTCATGCACGTTGATGTCACCAATTAGAGGGCAATGATAAGCCTAGCTCTCTGGCACAGTGGGCATGCCGATGTAGCGACCTCGAGAAGTGTTGAGGTCGTTGGGGACTTCATTATTTGTTTGGACCATGTTGGGGACTAAGAGGCCACTGCGAGTCAGCGACCTTCCAACAATCAGGTGTTCAATATGTACATTTCATCTATTTGCCTCCGTGATCTTCAAGTCATTGTTTGGACATTTCAAATCCCCTGTGGATGCCCCCTCATGATGCCTGCTTCAGATAACTACACCTCTTATCCTCCTCAGGGATTTATCGTCGTTAACTTCTCGTACCTCACTGCGGGGCTTAGGTTTCCCATACACCCATTCATCATTAATTTCTTGAACAAAATCAAATTTAGCCCATCTCAACTTACCCCTAATTCTTGCACCTAGCTTACTTCCTTGGTGCTAATTTATTTTAGGAATGGCCTTCCACTACCATCAGCCGAGGTCTTGTGCTACCTGTACAATGTTAGGTGAGCGAGCACATCGGAGGGGCTTTATTATCTTTTGGCTTGATCGATAGCGTATAAGAGGATTCTACTACAGGGGGACACTAAAGGGAAGTCCAACACGAGGCAATATAAAATCTGTTGGTCTTATATCTTCTGTCCATCCTTCCACGATCTTCAGAATTTCGATTTTGTCCTCACACCCAATGAGCAAGCTGAGGGCATACGAACTTGATGACTTGTTCACTTTTGTTTCATTTGATACTAACTTTGTCTCGTTTCACAATTAGGATTGGCAAGAATCCAACTCTTGGAACTGAGGAGCTAGGGGTCTTGGACCAGTTCATTGCCTTGGAAGATCTTCAAAATGACTTCGATGAAAGCCTCCTTTGCTCCTAGAAGCTCGTACTAGGCGTAGGTACCAAGCTTACTAGGGAAATAGGAATTTGGGGGGTCCAGGAGGTAGGTGCAGCAAACTTTAATGATTATGAAGATATCATGAAGCTTATCCTTAGAGCGCCACCATCTGACTTTGACGAGGGGGAGTCCTTGTCGGCTCCCGATGCCAATATAGTTCCTGTTGTCGGAAGCCAACCTATAGCTTTAGCATTAGCTCCCTCACAAGAGCTAGTTCCAATCTTTTAGCTCAAAGTGGAGGCTGCAGCCAATGTTGCCAGCCCCTTTGAGTCTCCTGCCAAGAAACAGAAAACAGACAGAGGGAAGAAGAAGAAGGCTACTAGTCGTAAGCAGGTGATTCCAACGGTGGAAGTCACGAAGCGACCTGCTAGGCCCAGCTCTAAGACTGAGGAGTATCTCAATGTCTTTGTAGACAATGTTGACGTGATCCTGGGGCTTGACAATAGGATCCAGATATTGGAATCAGAGGACACCATTGCTGGAAGTTTGGTAACCTATATGTCTCGTTGTAACCTAGTGGTAAGTAGAAATCTTTTATCCTAGTTCTCCTACTCTCTTTGCAATCTAATTTGGTTATGTGGCTCTTCAGAACCTGCTGATGATGATGAAGCTGGATGAGAAACTTCAAGCCCAAGAGGAGGAAAAGGTGAAGCTTGTTAATGAGTTGGTGGTCGTCACTGCTGATGTGCTAGAGCTGAGGGAAAAAGTCAAGGATGCTAAGGTTGCCCTATCTTGCAAAGAGGCGGATCGTGAGGCTATTGCACTGAACCTTGGCATTATAATTAATGACTTAAATAAGGCAAGGATTGACTTGGACTTGACTTAGAAGCATGCTAATCGAGCAGTGCAACGGGCGGAGATCATAGGACAGCGAGCTGGGTCAATTGAGCAGTGGGAAGGGAAGTGGAGCGATGAGCTGATGACGCTTTGAAGGAGGTTGCCCTTAGGGAGGAGGAGGTTGCTAAGGTCCGAGCAGAGACTGCCTCATTAATTATGAAAACAACAGAGAAGGTGGAGTCCAAGACCAACGCTGTCTTCTTTTACACCCTATGGGAAAAGCATATGGATTTGGACTTCTCTTTTTTTGACGAGGAAGCTCTTAAGGCTGTAGAGCGCTTCAAGAGAAGGGCTGCTAAGGCTTCTTCCAGAAAGGGTGCAAGGTCTACAATTGAGGCTCCTATTATCGAGGGTGCTCCCCAAGGAGCAAGCGGCTCACAAGTCATAGGTGTTATTAGTGACCAGGTAGGCAATGTCCCCGAAACTCTTCTTGCTGACCCTTTACCTCAAGAAGGCCCAGCTCCTAAAGCTCCAACTCCTGAAGCTCCAGCTCCTTGGAACATAGCTTTTGTAATTTTGTATTTATGAAACGAATCTTTAGACTTTGTACAAATTTTGTTGAAGTAAAACTGAATTTTTTTTATTTACTTTCCTCGACTTCCCTACTTGAATACATGACTTGATAAGCTTGTGCTAAGGACAAGCACTTAGTAGACATCTTTAACTAATACTTTTCATATAATACATCACTTGCTTCTCTTGCAATACTTTATTAAGACTTTTATTCAGAAATGAATACAAAAATAAAAGAGTTGCTTGAATGTTTACACTTATTTTTGAATAATTATTTATAAACTTTGGGGTCTTTATTTGTTGATGTCAGATTTTGGTTATGCTCTAAACTCCGGCCAACGAGGGGATTCTCCGGGATCTCTAGCCTATGTCTGGTTCAGGTATAGTGGAACATCAAAGTGAGACAAAGGTGAAGGGAAGAGCAGAGGAGGAAACACCGGGCTTAACATGGTTCGGTCAAATCTGGGCGGCATCGAACCCTACGTCCACGACAGAGATTTGATATAAAAGTGATTTGCAGAGTTTCTACTTACAAGATTGTCCTCCTCTCTTTCTAACAATGTAATCCTATTTATAGAGGAAGGATGGGATTACATGCATTAATTACCAGCTACAGTGGTGTTACATCAAACTATAAATAAGACAAGATAGAAAAAAGTGTTGTAATCCGGCTACTGCAGAGAGTAGGCTACTAAATGGTATCCTTAGGTTGGTGGTAGACTTGTGTCTGTTGCACAGTGTCCTGAGCTGGGGGATTTATGGCTTAGGGGCGTCGTGGGTTCTACTATAGCGAGCTGGTTGTCGCTGTAGCGAGAAGCGAGCTTGAGCGGAGTGTTTGATCACTTGATAATCTGGTCTTATGATTTCTTCACTAGACTGACCCTCTCGAGGGAGGTTGCTTCGCGTGATGTACCAGAATCCTCTCGCAGCGTTGTTATGTTATGACGAGCGAGGTAGGGCTGGTATTAGGAGTTCTTTGTTGTTGCCACTTTCTGATGGGCAAGGCGAAGCTTGCCGTAGGCTCCTCTCCGAAGTGGGGGACTTGGTCTCTGTCGCGCTTGGGGACTTATTCTTGCAAGGCCACCCTTATATGTATAACATAAGCCCCCCAACTCTCAGTTTGCTTAGCGGACCGGGAGTTACAAGTTTCCAAGGCTTGATTCGTATCTTCCGTCGGTGTCCTGTTTTGACTGAGATGTCGTGTCATATGTCTTTCCGTTCTGCTTTAGGCCATGCTTTTCCTTGTTTTCCATTTTTGGCCATTGGCGTGGCATTGCCGTTTGTTTTGGACCGTTGGATGAAGATCAAATCAGATTTTCTCTAGGTTCTTCAAAGGGTTGAGTTGGTCTATTTATAACTTGGGGCATTCTCTCTTTCATCCCAGAGAAACTCAATGGGGGAGACTGAAGAGTCCCCTACGTTTTGGTGTCTTGGTTTCCGACGAAGTTGGGAGAGACATGGATGACATGTTGCAGAGTGGCGGGAGACACGGATAGCCTGTTGCACGTGGCTCCACCGCGGGATTTGCCAGACGTGCTCCTAGGGGATTTTGTGCTGACTTCGGGCCATCTGCTCCGGCTGTTGCTTGTGGAGCAGCACTCTGGCCAGGCAGCTACGACTTTTTGATTTGCCCTTGGCTTGGCACGGGGAGACACACCGTAGGAATAAGTAGGAGGAACTCTGGGGTTACCGCTATTCTGCAAGCCCAACAATTGGAAGCTGGCTTTTTCGCTGCTGTTTATAGAAATTGTAGTGCCAGGCTTTCAGTCTTTTTCCCCTGATTTACTGTCACCTCGCTTGTTGAGATCTTTATGTGGGATGAGTTCTTCTCATTTTGAAAACTTATAATTGGATGCTCCATGCATTACTGTATGTAAACTTCTAATAATTAATGAAGCTTCTCTTTTTGCCAATCGGCTGTGCCTTACTTTTATGACTGCTTAATTCGTCATGAATGCAAGAGAGAGGTCGTATGGGAGCCACAAGATCCTGTTGCCCTGAGCAAATAATTGATTTGTCAATTCTTTACGCTTCAGCGAGAGTTACGCTAGCGTCGAGTGCTTTTTTTTTTAGTGCCTCCGCACCTCAGTGGGCACGAAGCCACGCTAACCAAATGAGTATATTTTGAGCGTCTCCACACCTCAGCAAGCCCAAAGCTACGCTGGATAAGTGAGTTTATTTTGAACGTCTCCACGTCTCAGTGAGCCCACAGCTCAACTGGTTAAGCGAGTTTATTTTGAACGTTTCCATGTCTCAGCGAACCTGTAGCTCAACTGGTTAGGTGAGTTTATTTTGAAAGCGAGCGCAGCTCAACTGGTTAGGCGAGTTTATTTTGAACATTTCCACATTTCAACGAGCCCACATCTTAACTAGTTAGGCGAGTTTATTTTAAACATCTCCACGTCTCAACGAGCCCGTAGCTCAACTGGTTAGGCGAGTTTATTTTGAACTTCTCCACGTCTCAGTGAGCCCAAAGCTACGCTGGATAAATGTTCATTGATTCTTCTCTGGAAAGACCTTCAGGGGGCCTCAACTAGAACAAAGGTCATAGTTGGTAGAGAGATCCTTCACAAAGTTCTAGGAGTTTGGCAGCACAAGAGCTTGCGAACTTGTAAATACTTAAAGGCAAGGAAGAAGAAACTGACGTCATGTAGATTAGTGAACAGCTTTTAACAAAATAGTCATATTTACATTCACCTTAAAATTTTAAAATACAACATCAGTGTATAATTCGGATCGAGCCCCCCAGCTCCCGGTTGGCATTGTATTGAAATGATCGGGGGTGCTGTTTCGAGGGTCGCACCACGTATTCCTTTAAGCGACCCTTTCTGATTAAATCTTCAATTGCATCCCTGAGGGCCTGACAATTTGATGCGCCATGACCAACCTCATTGTGAAAGGCATAAAACTCTTCCTGATTTCTCCATCTGTAAGGGATATTGGAGGGTGGGGGTACTCCGAAATCTTCCTTGTCCCTTTCTGTCATAAAGATCCTGTCTTGGGAATCTGACAGGATGCTGAATCGTTCATAGCAATCAGGATACTGGGGTCATCCACCCTTAAGCTTTTTAGACTTATTGGTCGTTCGCTTGGCGGAAGGGTCACCTTGATCCACGTCGTTTCTCCGCTTATCGTGAGAGGAGATGGCCTTTTCATCCTTCTTATCAGGCTTTTTGGAGCCAAAGGTCTCTTCCCATTTGATCTGCTTGACAGCTCGTTCGTAAAACTTGATGAGGTCCTTCACCGGGGATTTATACAAATTCTTGTACAGCTTTCCATCTTTGCGAAGTCCTGTGGAGATGGTGGCTAGCATGGTTTCTTTGGATGGATTCTCTACCAAATTAACTTCAAGTCTGAATCTAGCGATATAGTCCTTCAGCGATTCCTGTTTGCGTTGAAAGACCATAGCAAGATGACATGGGGGGATGAGCTGCCTCTTTAGTGCTCGGTACTAGTTGATGAATTTCTGTTGACAGTCCTCCCAACTGCCAATTGAGCGGGTTGAGAGGCTCCTGAACCAAGTCTAAGGCACACCTCCCAATGTGGCTAGAAAAACTTGACACTTAACAAGGGGATCGGCTGTCTATAGATCCATTTGAACATTGAACGCGTCTAGATGGTCATACGGGTCAGAATCCCCATTGTACAATGGGATCATGGGGACTCTAAGTTTGAGGGGGAGAGCTCGAGCTTCGATCTCCTCAGAAAGTGGCGATCACTCCTCATAACGAGATCGATCACCCGAGGCTCAGAGGCATTCTTCCAATTGAGCCATCTTCTAAAATAGTTCCCTAACTAACGGGTCCCGCTCCTTGAAAGGTCGGCTGAGCGACTACTAGACACTTTGGTCTCTGATGTTTCGAGGGTCACGACTCGGGGTCTGCTCCCGTGAGCAACGAACTAGGGTACTGCCCTGGTTTGGATGGCCCGGGCGTTAGGTTTCAGCTTGTTTCTGCACATTTTATACCAATGACATGACTGCTTTAGTCAGTTCTCCCATCATATGCTCAAGTTTCTCCTAACGTTGGAGCCAGGTCTGCGGTCTATGGATGCCATCAGCGATAAGAATCGATTGCACCGAACTGGTTGAAGGGATGCCAGCAGCTGCTCTAATGACAGGAGCAGTAGATGAGTCTGTTGTCGACACATGGCCATCCGAAGGATGGGGGGCGCATATTTAATGCTTTGGTGACTCTTCCCTTGGTCATTGCAATAAGAATGAACCGGAATAGATAAGATCCCCATAGATGGCGCCAAAATGTTGACGTCAGATTTTGGTTATGTTTCAAACTCCGACCTACGAGGGGATTCTCTAGGATCTCTAGCTATATCCGATTCAGGTATAGTGGACCAGCAAAGTGAGACAAAGGTGTAGGGAAGAGCAGAGGAGGAAACACTAGGCTTAACATGATTCGACCAAATTTGGGCGGCACTGGACCCTACATCCACGACGGAGATTTGATATAAAGTGATTTGCATAGTTTCTGCTCACAAGATTGTCCTCCTCTCTTCCTAACAATATAATCCTATTTATAGAGGAAGGAGGGGATTACATGCATTAATTACCAGCTACAGTGGTGTTACATCAAACTATAAATAAGACAAGACAGCAAAAAGGGCTGTAATCCGGCTAC
>JANHAO010002334.1:0-29222 GCA_026873985.1 Saraca asoca
AAAATATGGCTACCAAACATGGGAAACTTTGTTTCCCAAGTCAGGATTCCTGGGAAACTAAAAAGTTTCCCCCTACCAAACACCCTCTTAGAGCAACATTTTAAAAAATAAAATAAAATAAAATATGGATGAGTCATTAATTCCGTAAGTGTAACTTATATAAACGAGTAGCAACTTTAAAATCTCTTTTATTGATATTACTTTACTTTCAACCTTTGTTAAAAATTAAAAAAAAAAAATGCCTATACATCCACTAGCTCACTTAATCAAATAATTATTGTTTGCTACTCCTACTATCATAATAGCTAGAATGTACATAGAATGTAAATATTAACTACTCACAAATTATTTTTATGGACATATTAAACTTTATAGAGAATCAGGATTATTTGAATCCTATTAAACATTACATGGTAACAAACATCTTTTATGGCAATAAATGCATATTTATAAAACTATTTAAATGTTATCAGCCACTACCATACAGATGACTGTAATCAACCGTTAAATCACTAAGTATCAATACATCCGCAAGCATAAACATTTAACAACAATGTATAGCAATGATGTTCAATCAACAATACAATTTCATAATATCAAACATATATTAGAAATACTAGGTACATACAAACATACTTGGCCAAGTACATGACAATTAAATAATAAATGACCAGTCTCTGATCTTGTTCATTAGTTCGCAACTTAAACAACATGCAGAGTATGCTTATCAATAGAATAGTTATACAAAATACTTGTACAACCATCACTGACAAACAAATTTAGACATTATATTTAAATTCTATATTTCTCCTTGTTTCTTTCAGTCCAGTTTTATGTGTCTCTCGTCATCCTTATTCCTTTAATCTTGCCTTATCCGTCCTTCCATATATGAACAGGGATTTTTGCATAATGGAATTTCTCTTTCTCCACTCCACACTTTCTCAAGCTTTTCAAGCATTTCATATATTATTATCTTTCATTGATCTCATCCTTTTTGGACCTTTTGACAAAATATTTCATTTTTCCATAATCTTATCCATATAAGGCTTTTTCATAACATCATATCTTAAATATATTAACTTAAACATGGAAGTAATGTCGTGCACCGATCCATAAAATATGACTAGTGTAAAATGTCATCAATAGGAAACTTCTTACAAACCTAAAAATGTAAAATTTTTCCTAATTAACTCAACATACCAAATACCAAATTTATATTAATGCATAAACAAATATTTCCATTTTAATTTCTATGAAAATTTAGCAGAATTTCCTTTGTTTTTCAGACTTTCAGGCACAAGGCCTACACAACAAACAAGGGCTACATGCCATATACACATCTTATACATCAAATCAAAATTACAACAGCCCAAACAACACAAATCTATATCTTACTAAGCATCCTCCAATCAAAATACATGCACATAACCACTATATCAACTGTCATAGATTTCATCATCAATATACCTTTAAGCCCCGCAGAAAGTAATCTACTTGATTAACGAGCAGATCCTGAATTAGATGGGTGAGGAGAGACAATGAGAGCAACTTTGGGCTCTGAAAAATATGAAGAAAAATAGAGTGAGTTTCATAGAAACTCAGTAAGCAAATAATCATATAGAAAACCAAAACTCAATTTACAGTTCATGTTCGAAGTCCAAAGGACAAAATATGTATATATTCGTGAAGATAAACTTATCAGTTCAAAAGTCACAATCTCAAAATAAGTTTGAAAACTTAAATTTATCACGAAAATCAAGTGATTAAAATATGGTATTTAACAAAAGTAAAATAAATAACATAGTATAATACTATAAAAAATAATCATCATGGTGTAAACACAAGATAAATTCAACAAGGTTTTCTAAAATTTTCCAGTACTCAAGTAGCAAAATATTATAAAGTTGCTCTTTTACTCAAATGCAATTTGAATCCAAATGATAATTTCTAAAGGTAACCGTAGCTAACAAATATTGCCATAATCCATCCAAATACGCCAATCAAATATTCATATATTCAAATGTTCTCCCTCTTATTTGTCCAACAAATATTTTAATTATAAATGTATTTAAAGGTTTTCCAAAGAATTTCCAATGGATATGTGATTTCAAAATAATTAATTAATCGAAAAATATTATGCTATTAGATACATTCAAAAATAAGTAACATTTCTATTTAAATCATAATATCGTTGATCAGAACATATCATTAATCATTTTAGATAGCATAAACTTTAAAAATGTTAGAATTTTCATACCAGATATATCCAGAAATGATATGAACAAGCTAAAAATACAAAATTTTAAACTATCTTTGAAAACATTTTCCGAAAAAGAGACCCTGAAATTGACTTCAAACTTATCACCAAAGAAAACTTAGAGAAACATATCCATGTATAATTTTCTAAGCCAAGCAAGAAAAAAAAAACCACAAAAAATAATAAAATAGGAAATTGCTAGAAAATTTGAACGAAACTTCGAGGTTATTGGATGAAAAATGATGGTGAAATTGATAGAAATAATATCGAAAGTAATTGATGTGTTAATGTCTATGTAACTATTATCTCTATTTTGTGTTCAACAATTAAACACAAAAATGTGTGGGCCCTTGCCACTCTCCGCTTGCTTCATTTCATTGTCTCTTCACTTTATCAGCATCTTCCTTTTTCTTATTCTCTTTTTCTTTTCAATTTATATTTATATTTTTAATAAAATAATTATATTTATATTAATGATATATAAGATATTATTATTTATTTTATATATTTTTAATAATTTTTATAAAATAATATAAATATAAAAAAAAAATAAAATTATATGATAATATTTTATGTGTTATAGTTATAAATATAATTGTATTACGTAAGATGCGGTTGGAATAAGAAAAGACTTGGGCCAGAAGCAAACAAAAAGCCCACGTGTGAAAGGGTGGAAGGTTCCATGCATGGGTTTCATAGAAATTGTCGATGATGGTATTAATCGCGGTGACAGAGTAAATTACGGTTTAAAATTTTAGCCCACAAATTTAGGGGTAAACTGATGCATGTAGTTTTCCACATGGTTGAGTTTTTCATATCACAGATTAATGCTTGGATCTATATACAAATTAGTTCATAAACAAAAATTACAGATTTAGTATGAGTACCTTATTTGTAATAAAAATAAGGGAAAGATATGGTTTATCTACCTCTAATATGATTTAAATTATTTTGTTGACTTATGATTCAAAATGTTACAACTAAATTCTTGTAGTGTGCTTTATTAATAATTTACCTATCGAAAGTATTTTTTTTCCATGAAAAAAATGGAAGTTTTACATTTTTGTCATATGATTTTTTTTTATCCATTAAAGTCACAAAATTAAAGTAAATAAGTAAAGTTTTAATAAGTAAGGTTTTATGGATGGATTATTCAATCCTTGAAGCAACGTTTCAAGTTATAATTAAAATTTAAAGATATGTTGTCAAATTATCATTCACATAATCTTAAACGTTTTGATTTTATACTTTAATAAGGAATAAAGAATATTATATGACAAAAGTAACAAAAGAAAATAATAATAATAAGTAAAATAAAAGAAGAAAGTAATGGTTTAAAGACATGTATTACAACAAAACTCAAAACTTTTCAATATGAAGTAATAAAAATAGTTTAGTAGAAAGCCTTATTTATAATTATTGAACAAACATAACTTCTCATAAGACAAATGCTGGAAACAGTTATGCCTTCTTAGAATTTTAATTTTTAAAACAATAATAAAAAAAATTATTTGTTCATCAATTTAAATCTAAGAATCCTTCTTTGACTTTTAATATATATAAAATTATTAGAAAATATTCACAAGCAAACTCACTTAGGATTTTCATTTATATACCCTTTTAAATCAACTTTTCTAAGTAATATAGAACTTGAAAAGTTATCAAGATTCATAAATTATTAATAGTTTTTTTCTCTGTTTTATTTTATTGTATTCCTTGATCAGGATGTTACTTTTGTTCTTGTTTATATAATGATTTTAGTTTTGAGACAAGGGATTGGATGAATGTTATTTTTATTTTTATTTAAACTAATTTGCATAATAAACTTATAAGGGCAAAATGGTCTTCAAAATTTGGCAAAAAATATTAAAAAATAGTTAATTCTCACTTCTGTCAGATTCACTAACAGCATGTCACTTGAGGGAATTATAAAAATAATTATATAAATTAAGGAAGGTTTACGGGAAGAGGGTGTAATTTAACCTTGGGAGAGAGAGAAGTAATTTGACCAAAAAAATATTAGCATTAAATAGAAAATTGTTTAAAAGTAACGTTATAACAAGAATAAAGCCCATAGCACAAGACTTTACAACTCAAGTTGCATTATGTACTTATCGTTAAAGGTGCAAACAAGTCAAGTTATTAATATGCAACTTGAGATTGGTTCACAAAACGTTTAATTTAAATTCGATTTAAAACAAGTCCAACCTAATTAATATACCAGCTAAACTTAAATTCAATAATACTCAACTCAAATTATTTGCAAGTATAGATAAGCTTAATAATAAAATATATTTTTTATTTTTATATATAAATAATATAATACATAAATTTTATATTATATGCATAAAAATTACTTGTTTGAGTTCTTGTAAACTTGTATAAACTTGTTTAAGGTCAAATGTAATTTGAGCTCTCAAGTTTAAGCTCAAATATTTTCAGATTTTGAGAAATTTGAATTAAATAACATGCAACTTATATATAAGTTTATATAAATTCATTTAGACTCATATTTTAATTAATTTTGAGCTCAAATTTTTCAAGTTTAATGAGTTGTACTAATTTATTACTATGGATTTGAAGCTCAAACAAATAAATATTAATGTCCGCTTGACTCGTTTATATCTATAGTCATCGTCAATGCATGCATGATTCATTGTTAATGGAGCTCTTGCTCAATGACTTATATTCTTCATTAAAGAGTATAGACCACAATCTGGATTCCTCATCAAGGATAATGTATTGATAAGAATGTTAGACCACAATATGAGTGAATATTTTTGGGCTGATTTAATATATATTCTTTAATATTAATTAATTATTCTATTGCTTTTTATGGTCTTAGTTAATTTTTATTAAAATTATTATAATTTGAAATGAAGTTTTATACTTATTTTTTTTTCTAGCTGGATAGTTTCACCTCACTTTCTCATTAAATTTCACTAGTAAATCGATACACATAAATAACATTTTATTAATGTGTTTTAAAGATTGTTGATGTATGCCTTTCATATTGTTTATATTTATATTTAATTAGCAAATAATTTAAAAATACAAGATATTATATGAAATTATTTAGTTTTTAAAGGGGAAGAATGTGTCAGTGTTTTTTCACTCTATAAACTATTAGGATAATTTTACAGAAAGCTCCACCTCCCACGAGATTGAGTCTTTTTATTGTGAAATTAAGCGAAATAACAAAATAATTTACCTTTGATTATTTCATAGCAAATCAATGCTGTTAATAGCAGGGCCCAATAGAAGCCCAAATATAGGGTTGCTTGGGCCGTATGGCTTCTGGGCTGATTACGTAGTCAGAAGCAGCAATTGGCAGTCTGGGTCATGTGGGAATGCAGCGGGTTCGCTGGGTTGTTTGTATATTATGATTGATTGGGGGTTTTTATCTTTCGAAGTGTTTGCAAACTTCATCCACCGCCTGGGACCCAAGGTGGAAAATGCTCGCAAGGAAGAAAAGTATTTAAGAAACGCAGACGAAACTACTGAAACTTTTCCGTATCTTCGGTTATCGAAACGGGACGGATTTAGTTAGTACCGTTGATATGATAACGTATTACATTGTATTTAGTAATTCAATGTTGTATCTTAAGAAAAACAAAAAAAAGAGTTAATTTAAGAAAATTTTTCATTTCATAAACAAATATTCAAATAATAAATATCACTGTAAAAATTAAAATTTGTTGAAAAAAAAATAAGAACAAAAAGGGAAGGGATTTCACATAAGGATATATCAATAACACAATAGATCATAACAAAAATACAACCAACAAATAAAATAGCAATAATTTGATTAAAAATCTTTCATAAACTAAATTTAATTAGACCAAAAAATACAACATAAGTATAATATGAAAAATATATTATATGTTTAAAAAATATTAAGGAGGAGCTTACATTTACATTTTTATCAACATTGTAAGAGATTTACTTAATCAATATAATTAAGGATTTAAATTTAATTTATTGTGAATATAAATTAATTTTATATTATTACTCATCTATATATTATCATATCATTAAAAATTATTAAATTTTTTTTCTGTTGATAAAAATTCTAAATTATTCTTTTTTTTAATGACGTGAGGTCTTCATGATAGTGTAATGTTTTATACTGACACTAAATCAAATTTAAACTTATTTATCTGCAATTATAAAATTTATGAAACTTATTTGATATGTATTCAATTTTTAGTCCATCGAATATTTCGATACAATATTAGTAGCATAATAATAATAATAATAATAATTTACATTCTCAAGAAATAAGAAATAAATTATCCTCACAAGTTTTTTTTTAAAAAATATATATAAAAATTATTTTTCTTTGTATACAAAATGATAAAATAGCGAAATGGACCATCACACTTGAACATCATCTCCTTGTTTGTTTGTTAATTACAAACATTATGGTTGCATTATTTACAAGGAGACTTATTGCACATTGAACTATTTCATACTAACCTAATGCCATGAGATGGTTTCTGTGTTCTACGACAATTCAGCACTCAGACTCTTATAATGTGAAAGTAGACTTTTATATGCGTTGGAACGATTTACCTGATTTGACAGTAATTTTCAAACTATACTCTATTTTTAGTATCCAAATTTTAATCACAGTAATATTCAAATAAACTTGGTGATGATAAAATAATATTTAATTTGTTATAATTAGTTATCTATTAAAGTATGTAATTTGATAAAAAAAAATGTTAGTTTAGTTTAAAATAATAACAAAAATAATTAGGACTTCGGATCGGCCGACCAAAAGTAAATCCAAGTAAAGATAAAAAGGTTTGAATGTAATATTATATTAACTAATTTAAAAATAAAAAATTGTAAACTAAACATATTAATTTTAAATATATGCAAACAAAATCCAATTAAATATTATATTTAAATAAATTAAATTATGCTAAAGTTAATATTTTATTATTTTATCTTGCCCATTTCATTTGGATATTATTTTTTTCATACCAAACAAATAATGAACTGAACATGAGTACCAAACATGTAGAATGATCATTACATTTTGTTTGATTTCAATCTCATTTCATTTTCAAAGATTTCGTCAAATCAAACAAGCTGTAAGACCCTTCTTAGAAAAATTGAAATAAACTAATGGTGGTTGGTAAGTAGCACATAAAATAGAATTTGATAGCAAGTAACTTTCTCTTTTTATTTGGTGTCAAAAAAGTGTCATTTGCTTCTTTTTCTTTATATAATACTTGCATTATTTTTTATTTCTTTTAATGGACAGCAATTATATTCATACTATTTTATTTTTTTAAATATATATTTATTTTTTATTTTAATATTTTATATTATAAAAAATAAGAAAAATAAGACATATTTATAAAAAATAAAAGAATGTAAATATAATTAGGCTCTCAAAATATGTGTAATTTGCTCTAATAGATAATATTACTTTAAATTAATTATTTATATTTCATGCATCGAAAACGTAGTTGCATTCACACCAACAGCATATAAAATATTGTCATATATTTTATGGTTTTGTAAATTCATGTTATCTCATTTTATTTGTAATAATACATGTGACATATGTTAGAGATGTTTTACGTGTCACTGGTATAAATACAATTACAATATTAATATATGATATATTAATTTAGATCAATTTTATACTATCACTCACTTATATGTTATTACATATTAAAAAATTGTTCAAATTTTGTTAATAAAAAATTATACTTTTTTAATAATGTAACATATTTCTAATTATTAATAACATAAAAAAGTTTACATGAATCAAATTTAAGCTTATATATAAATTAGTAAGCTAATGCATTTAATTATTAAATAGATAAAAATGATTATATTTAAAAAAAATTACTTACATGTTTTTGTCATTCAAGATTTTATTTTTACTTCCAATAAATTATTAAAGGCATAAAAATGAGTTTCATTTAAAAAGGAAAAAGAAAAAGAAAAAAAAAAGAATGGAGGCCAGACAATGAAAAGGGTGATGATGAGAAGGAAATATTCATTAGAGTTTACCTGAAAAGTATGTGTTGAATGGTGAGATGCTTCCATCATAGTAAGCCACTTTCTCGCAAAGCCAACACAGACACTAACCATAGAGATGCTTTCTCTCACTTCTTTCATTCAATTGCCTCTCTTTCTCTCTCCTCTTCGTATTGGAACTCGTGCTTATCACACGCACGCACCTGTCTCAGTCGGCAAGGTGGGGTCCACATTGCTTGGTGGGGGCATTTCCGTAAAAGTGTTGGTGAGGGTGTTATGGTTATTTTGGAGAAAATTAGGGTTATTCTTTAACCGGGAGCAATTCGTTTTGAAGCCCAAGATTCGTGGACACAGATCCACATGGTGATTGGAGAGAGAGAGAGTGGGAGTACTGCAGTTAGAAAAGATTATGTGTACGGACAACTCTGGAATCTCCGAATCCTCCTTATAAAGACAACTTCAATTTACAAAATAGCCCTCCCCACAACCACCGAATACCAATATAATTCTTTGGTATCTAATATTATCACGGGATTTCAATCCTTTCTCTGATAATTTTTCTGTCATATTAAAACTATATATATAATTTTTATAAGATTTTAGATTTTATTAAATATAATGTTAGTTTTTTTTAATAAAACAAAATTATAATTAAAATAAAAATAAGATAATCTAAATTCAACATGATATCACAAAAAATTCAAAATACCAAAAATATTACTAACTGTTTGATGGTGGGAACAACTCCCAGTTGACTAAAATGCCAAAAAAAATCTGTTAGAAAGTTACGTAAATTCATTAAGCCCAACAAAACAGACAATTTACCCTAAATTGGGATGGTAAAAATATTTATATTCAATTAGTTTTATTTGAATAGATAGATATTTATTTAGCAAATCAAATTTAAATAAGACTTATTATTTAATAATTTAGATTTAGATTTAGTATTAAGTATCTAATGATATCAAATTTCTTTTGAATATTATATTAGATCTGTTTAAATAATATATTTTATAATAAATTAATTATTATTGATAAAAAATAATTTAATTTTTTCTTTTAATTACCAAAAATCCACTTTTTTTTTCAATTCATAATAAATTTAAAACAAATCTTTATTAGATCTTCGA
Organism: Saraca asoca; assembly: GCA_026873985.1. Lineage (NCBI taxonomy): Eukaryota > Viridiplantae > Streptophyta > Magnoliopsida > Fabales > Fabaceae > Saraca > Saraca asoca. The sequence continues at coordinate 9,391 of JANHAO010002334.1, forward strand.
AATTAATCTTATTAGATTTTTAATAAATTCGAATATCTAATGAATTTGAAATGACAAATCCTTCATGGATCCAAATTAATTAAGCTTGAATTGAATCTAACTACATTTGACTCATTGTCATATTTAACTCTAAACTTAAGAGATGTACAAGGATTGTTTTATAAAAATAATTTTAATTAAAGTGAATATTTACCTTATTATAATTTTAAAAATGGAGTAGGTATCGTAATTGAATTAAAACATTTTATAATCATAGACGTACAAAATGATTACTCCTAATGCACTAGTATATAGTTGCAATTAAAATTGGCAATGGATAGAAAGTTGTATATTAAAAAAAAAAGGATAAAAAGTTGAAAACTATACCTAGAGCTTATAGATTGCGATTTAACCTATTCATTGGAGGTGTGCTATTTGGACATGTGACACCCACCAAAACATTGGCATGCTTTATGGTCTTTACACTGTGACATATCAATTATTGAATTCAATTGACATCTCTACTTTTGTGGATTATGATCACATTTATTCATGCTTGATACCATGATTATGTGTAAGTTAAATAGGACTTCATTTATTTTAAAATAAATCAAATTATATGCATTGCAAATAAAGAATAATATAAATTTCGTTGCACATTTTCATAAGTATCTCAAACAAGGAATAATATCAGTAAACTAAAAATTAGATATGTTTTAATATGTTTTGGAAAGTTAATAAATATAGATAATTTTTTTTGAAGCATTTTAAATTAAATAAAGTAAAAAAGAGATATTAATTAGATATGTAATTTTTAAATTTTTAACTAAATTAATTAGGTCAAAATATTTTATAATGATAATAAAAATGAAAATTTAAACTCATCCATAAATATTTTTTAAGTGTGTAATGGCATAAATAAAATATTTTTTATATTATGTTTATATCCAATTTTTTGGATTAGTTTTGTTTACGAGAGATTCTTTATTAAGTTATCACTATTTTGTTTGATGATTGTATTTTGATCATGATATATTGTATTACTAATATGTTTTACAGTATTTATTCTAACAATTTTAATTCTTACAGTGATATTTATAATATAAATATTTATACAGGAATTATTATTTTAAATTGACACATTTTTATTTGATAAAATAAATATAAAATTATTGAATATGATACAATACATCGCGTATTAAATATTCCTCGAGAGATGCTTCGTTTTGATTTGGCAACGAAAGAAACAAAAAAATTTGAGATGTTTCAACCGTTTTTTGTGAGAATATTATGTACCGTCGTCCCAAGTGTGGGACCAACCTAATTGAGATGCCCACAGAGATTATCGATTTACCAGAAAACTCCAGTTTTCATGTCCTCTTCAAGCATTCAGTCACACATGCAATTAATTGGTCACTGCAATTAAAATTCTAGGTGGCTGCCCAATTAAATCACGAAACGAATCTTACAGTTATGATTGTCACAGTATTTCTAAATCACAAAAATATTTAATTTTGTAACAGTTTTTAATTGTATTAGACCACATATACTAAATCAAAATTTAACATTAAATATTAATATATAATAAAAAAATATCGTCTCAAGATTAACTTAATACATATTATTAACTTAATATATAATAAACAAACTTAATTTTAATTAATTAGCTTATGACATAACACCTTCAATATGTTAAAACAATAAATTGAATTGGAATTATCAATTGTAAAATTGCACCTGCTGTCACAGTAAAATATATCACTGTTGTTATACCCACATCTATATTTTTACTCTCACGTCCGTACACACTTTTAAAGTGTGAGACTCATAAATTTGTAGACAATTTGAGGAACAATGTAAGTAAAGGAGTGAGTGTAGAAAAATGTTATGATTATATTCAAATTTACAAAAGAAATAGATTTATGTGAAAAGTTAAATTTTTTATAAAATGATTTTTTATAAATTTTTTTTAAAAAAATAATTTAAAATTATTTGATTGATAATAAAAATTAAATATTTTTTTTAAAAAAATCTATCATTTAATAAAAAATAAATACATAATTTTTTATATTTTATAAAAAATATTTTTAATTTTATTAATTAATGATTAATTAAATAATATTTTTTATTATTATTTTCCAACTGTACTATCAATTAAGTATTGTCTTAATTTAAATTAAATTTATCACGTCTTTTAGAAGGATGTGGGGTCCATATCTAAATTGAATGTGGGCCCACACTTCTTTTGAGGCATTGGGTAGGGCTTCTTTACAAGCTTGATTAACTAGCCAAATACAAATTGAAGTAAACCAAATGGCCACGCTGCATTTTTATGCTGACCACAATTATTTATGTTGGTTTTGGCCAGACACAATTAGCTTAAGTGATGCCACTTTATTGTCTCCTAAAATGCTGATTATATGCTCAAGATTGAAGCTTTTACTAAAAGCATATTAGCTTCATAATTATTAATTAATTAATTAAGGGACATGCTTTATACAGAAAGTGGGAACTTTTAAAAGCAGAATAATGCTTGTTTTTCTGTAACTTTTTTCTTTTATGAAAAAAAAAATGCAACTTGTACTGCATGTTAGAAATAAGTTTTATTCACATCAAATTTATGTATAGTAATACAAAAAATTTATAATTTATAAATAAAATTATATTAAAAATATCATAATTTTAATTTTTTATAAAATTTAAAAATGGTGAAAAAAATATGCATAAGTTTTTTTTTATGACATCTATTATAAAGAGCATGAACCTTAAAAGAATTGCCATACTAACTATCCCAATACCCATTGTCTTATTTCTTAAAACATCAATATTAATCCTTTTCAGCTTTAGAGCCAATAACTTCTTTTAAAATGAGAGAAACTATCATTTATTTTGGATTTGTACTTTTTCAAATTTTGAATCTTAAATGTCCTCTTAATTTCTTTCTATTAGAGGGAAAGAAATATATATATTTTTAGATTGTCTAATGTCTAATAATATAATAGAATATGTTATGTTTATGTAATAAGATTTTTTATTATCTCACACAATGTCCACGTCCAAAACATTTGTGTGTATAATTGTGAATCACATTTGAAGTCTAATCTCACTCTTAGACAAGCTGGACATGCAGGCGAATGCAAGAACAACTTTTTTTTTCATATATATATATATATATATATTTTAAGCAAGAGCTGATTCCTTATTATTGCAATAAAAATATTAAATACACGAATATTTCTAAGTGTATAAGCCCACAAATTAATAACTCTAACACTTTAAAATGGGTTGGGCCTCACCATGTGAGACTAACCACTCTCAAAAAGTCACAATACAAAAATTACAACTCTCATTGCACTTGGAGCCATACTATACACGCAATGATTTTTTACGCAAAGCACCTCACAAAATTATTTTTAAGATAAAATGAATGATTTTATCATTGAAGTTATAATATATAAATAAAATTATCTTTAAAATTTTAAAATATCATAATAAGTCCTATATAATATTTTATTCATATAAAATCATTTATTTATCTATTCTTTAAGGTTGAAATTATATAAATAGAATATTATTTAGATAATTTATTGATCATTTTATTTGTGTCTTATATTTTTAGAGATGAAATTATTAATTTTATTTATTTTTAAGTATTGTTTCATTATATAATTTCTAATTTAACAATAAAATCTGCTTTATAAAAAAATTATGTAAAAAATAATTATATATATATACCATTTTTGTATATTTAACCTTACTCTATCATTATAATGACAAAGAACACCACGTTATAAGTGCCATTAACTACACAATAACATTATTCTTAATATAATTGCTTTACGTTAGGAAGTGAATTCTACAAACACAATCATTTGTAAAATTCATTCTTTGATCATAAGTGAAATAAGGGTGAGAATCTGATTGTACAAAGTGGAAATATGTACCCAAAAACAAGAAATCTTAAGTAATGGCATCTCAAAACTAAAATGCAGAAGTCAAATTAATTATTTTATTGTTATGATAATTGCAAGGCTGTTAAATATTCTTTCTAGAATTTTATAACCGACTATTTTCTTGGTTTGAAGTGATGCCACTCTTTCCTTTAAAATGAAGCGATCCCATCAATTTAGAAAAGAAAGGTCAATGTCGGAAGCAAACATTTCAATATATAATTGAGCATTTCTAGTTTATGATAAAAAAAATCTCATGTGAATTATCATTAGAAGTAGGTAAAACGAGGTGCAGTGAAAGCAGATTGGTTTAATTGGTTACAATTTGTAAGGATTAGGATAAAATTTGGTGACTTTTCTTATGATGGATATTCAAATCTCTCTCAATACTAATTGTCCAGTTTAGTAGACAATCATTTTCAGAGATATCCTCTAGTCTCTAAGTAAACCTTTGTTAATAGTCCCAATATATTACTGGCCCCCTGTTTAGTAAGATTTAGAAAATCTATCATTCTTAAAATTAATTTTAAAATATCACTTTACAAGAGAAACCAAAATTTATAGGTGTAATGAGATTTAAAATTTTATATAGAAATCTACTTATTAATTTATGTTTATATTTTTTTTTAAATGACCAAAGTGAAAAAAGAATATTAATGTTCGTTTTTAATAATTTGCTATTACTATATTCCTAATATAAAGCGTGTATTCTCGTAATATATTTACATAGGTAATGTAATATATTCAAGTATGCGAGAATCGTTTTTTTTTTCTTTAAAAAAAAAAACCAAACTGTGGATTTAGGACCACACGGTTTTAAATATGATGCCATCATGCGAATATATTTGTCATCATTGACTTTATGGCTAGGATTTTTTTATAGTCATTTGTATAGTATACACCGAATATAACCAAGTTGTGGAAATTTAATCGCGTATGTTTGAACTTTGATATAACATTGTAGACATAAAATATTATATTTATATTTGGAATAATATAAAATATCTAGTCAAAAAATTTTCAATTTACTCTTAAGAAATATGGGCCAAATTTCATGCAAATTAAATTAGTTCATTTTGAATTCAAGGATCTAATTTAACTTGTTAAGCTGAGTATCTTCTCCTCAAGTCCATAGAGGAGGGAAAACGTTCTACAACCAAAGATAGTAAATAGAAATGTTTTTCGTAAAAGAGTCTTTAAATATTCAATCTCTTCCAAGAAAAAAAAAAAAAGAAGACATAAACCTCTATAGGTAAAGAGAGAAAACTATTAAATGCTTACCCATAAAGTTGTTCTCACATCTTTTAGCCCCTTCAAGAAAAGAAAACAAAAATATCTATAAGCAAAGAGAAAAAACTCTTAAGTTCTTCAAGCAGAAAAGTCTTCAACTCTTAAAAGAATAGGAAAAAGGCAAAAGACATAAAACTTCTGTAGCCAACGAAATAAAATCTCAAGTGCTTTTATCAGAAGAGTATTCAAGAAGTCCAGTGAAGCCTTCGAGAAAATGATTCCAATCTCCTGTTGAAGTAAGAGATTAATGACAAATACCTTCTTCTTTATCAAATCCAAAAGAAAACTCAAGTTCAAGTTGAAAGAGAAGATCAAGCCCAAAGACCCTTGTCTTTAACAAAATCTACAAGTCAATTAAAGGATTACAAGAAAGAATTCCTATAAATTGATAAATTAAAAATTGTAATTTGTTGATCATAAATACTCAGATTTCTAAATCCTCTTATCAACTTATTAATTTCTCTGAAGGCGAGGGCCTTTGGGCTTGCTCTCAGTCTTTACTTGAACTTGTGTTTTCTTCCTGATTTAATAAAGAAGAAGACCTTTGTGCTTGATCTTTACTTTAATGAGAGACTTAGAATCATCTTCTTGAAAGTTTCACTTGATTTTTTAAAATCTTTGGCTTGTAAAAGCAATTTTAGTTATAGAAAGTTTTATTTTGATTTATTAAAGAATAAATTTTTATGCTTTATTGCTTGAAATCTTAATCTCTTGGAATCATTTTTAAATGTAAAAGTTTTTATTCTTGATTTATTAAAAAATAAGCTTTGTGCATAATTTCTTGAAGCTTGGAAAACTTTTGTCCGAAAGACCTTTGTCTTGAAAGCATTTCACTAGTCTTTTTTAAGTGCTTTTTTGTTTTTCCCTCTTCATTTTTCCTTGAAAGATTTGAAGACTCCTCTGATGAAAGCATTTGAAATTTTATCTCATCGACTACAAAGGCTTTATGTCTTTTGTAGTTTTCTACCATGTTTAAGAGTTAAAAACTATTCTATTTGAAGCACTTGAGATTTTATCTTGTTGGCTACAAAAGCTTTCGTCTTGTCTCTTGTAAATTTGAAGACTACTTTGTGGGAAAACATTTAAGAGTTTTCTATTTTTGCTTATAAAGGTTTATGTTTCCAATTTTTTTTTAAGAGGTTGGAAGATATAAAGACTACTCTGTGAGAAAGCACTTGAGAGTTTTCTCTATTGCTTATAAAGGTTTGTGCCTTCTATATTCTTCTTGGAGGGGCTAGAAGATGTAAAAACTATTTTGTGAGAAGACATTTGAGAGTTTTCTCTTTTTACATGCAGAGATTTATGTCTTCTATCTTCTTCTTAGAGGGGATTAAAGACTCCTTTATAAGAAACATCTCTTTTTTGTTGCATAAGGTCTTTTCCCCCAGAGATAACTTGTTGCTTCAACTAAGTCAAAGGAACCTTAATTTTCTTTTCTTTTTCTTCAATAATCTTTGTTAACTTTTTAGTGGCTTAAACTAATTCTTGGAAACAATTATCTGGGGACCTAATTTTTGTGGTTATGACTAGTGTGAAATTTTCCAATTCATTAGAGCTATAATTAGCCCACTTTCTCTTTAGGGACTTGAAAGCAATTTGTGACTTAACACTTAAGTCTGATGTTGAGAATGACATGTCACTTTCTACTCTTACAGATGAAGGACAGTGATTATCACTTGTCTTTTTGAAAGCAACAACCTTATCCTTTCTATGATTGGAAAACTTCACCAAATGAGGCTCTAGTATAATTTTTCCTGCCCTACTTTTTGATTCGGTAGCAAATAAAGTTTTGACTTCAGCATTGGCTGGATTTTCTATGAGCACACATATATCTTCCATGTTTTCCATTGCCAAAATCTTGTGCTTTGAATTTGAGATTTGGTATTTGTTTTAGGGTTTGACTTTTCTTTTTGATAAGAAAAATGAGTTGAAGAAAGTGTCTCATTTGGCATGCTAGAAATTTGTACACACAAACTTCGTGCATTAAATTACATAAAAATTGTAGTAAATAAACTAAATTTTTAATTTCTAAATGTGAAGGAATTCTCTCTCTTGTAATCCTTTGATTAACTTGTCAATTTCATTGAAGATGAGGGCTTTTAGGTTTGATCTCATTCTTTAACTTGAACTTGGGTTTTCTTCTCGATTTAATGAAGAAAAAGACCTTTGTGCATAATCCCTACTTTAATGGGAGATTTGGAGCTACCTTCTTGAAGGATTCCTTTGAATACCTAAAATCTTTGACTTTTGAAAACATTTTTGGTTATAGAAGCTTTTACTTTTGATTTATTAAAGAATAAAACTTTGTACTTCATTTCTTGAAGTCTTGAGCTTCTAGAAGCACTTCTGAATACAAAAGCTTTTATTTTTTATTTGTTAAAGAATAAAGTTTTGTACTTGATTTCTATATGCCATTTTGTTTCTCCATTTCCTTTTCTCCTTGGAAGACTTGAAAATTCCTCTGATTGAAATACTTGAAATTTTATCTTCTTGGCTACAGAAATTTTGTGTTTTCTGTGGTTTTCTCATTTATTTAAAAGTTGAAGATTTTTCCATTTAAAACACTTAAGATTATATCTCATTGGTTATAGAAGCTTACATCTTATCTTTTGAAGATTTGAAGACTATTTTGTAGAAAAGTATTTAAAAGTTTTCTTTTTTTATTTACAGAAGTTTATGTCTCTGATCCTTTTTTAAAGAGGCTAGAAAATGTAAAAATTACTCTATGGGAAAACAATTGAGAGTTTTCTCTCTTTAATTGTTAAGGTTTATATCTTCTATCTTCTCCTTAAAGGGAATTAAGGTCTCTTTTGCAAGAAATATCTCTGTCATTTTTGGCTATACAAGATTTTTTCCCCCCCTCCAAGATAGGCTTGAACATCCCTTTTTAAAAAGGATTGTTTTTAAGCTTGCAAAATATATTAAAACAAATACAAATTGGGCTCGACTTTGATTGAATAAAGAGATCTTGATATTGATGTCTGCTTAACCGGCCTCCAACACGACTCGACTGTTTTATAAGCTCACACCAAGTTCAAACACAAAATAATAAAAAGATGAGAAAATTTTCTTATTGTCTAAGCCAACACCGGTTGGCATTTTATAGTTAAGTGTTTGATTTTATTAAAGAGCATTCTAGAAGTAGAATCCTAAATATATAATCAAACCAATGTAAAAGGGTGCGTGATTAAAATCAAATAACAAATATGCAAATAAATCCGTTGAAAAAATAAGTGTGGAATTCACTTGCCATGAAAGTTCTTAAACTTTAGATATATTAAAGAAGTCGAAGTTTAATAATTTGATTTAGAAAAGTGGTTCAAATTACATAAGAATGTCTTGGTTAGACTTTAAAGAGTGTGTTAAGTTTGCATTTTCATCATTGCCCTCGGGATTGTATTATCACATTCAATATGAACTTTTAGGATCCTGCAATTGCAAGCATTATATATAATTAAATGTAACTTATAATCAATACTTTGGTTAAATACCATTTTATCTATTCATTCTGAACGCAAAATTGTTTTCCTACATACTTTTTCTTTATTTAATTTTCTTACATTACTTTTGATCTCTTACAAGTTAGTCATCCAAATTTTTTAAATGAACACAACTAAAATTTTCATCTTCTCTTAAATTTTATTATTTTTTGTGTGATTATTGCTTGTCCAGAAAAGATTTGAGAAATTTAGAAAGCAAATCCCCTTTTTTGTTTTTGTAAATTTTCTTTTATTAATTTTATTCTTGTAAAATATTAATTTATCTGATTTTATTTCTTAATTAGTGTCGGTATGAAAATTAATTTATCCAATTTCATCTATTTAGAAACAAAATCAGGCAAATTAATAAAAAATATTTTATAAGAACAAAAATAAAAAAATGCATTTTACATTAAGGAAAAAGAGAATTTATTCAAATTTAAATAATGATTCATTTACCATAAAATATAAGAAATTAATGAGACTGTTTTTTCTAAATTTGAAATTTGTAATGAACAAAAGTATACCAAAAACAAATGAAAAGTAATTGTGATTAGATCTGTGGATCCAATTTTACACCAACATGAACAAAATTTAAATGATTCACAATCCTTTCTACTAAGGTTTGAATTAAATAGTTAACCATGATTAGATTTTCCCTTTTTTTCATTATTTTTATAGAAAAATTCATATGATATTCAAATAATTTAGCATCATACAACTAATTGATTGAGAATATTTTGTTGATAAATTTTTTGTTGGTACATTTTTGTTCACAAAATTTAATAGCAAAAGAAAAGGTTTTTTTTTTTTTTCTTGGTATTGTAATTCAAAGTCCTTATGGCTCCAATTGAATGTTGGAGATATTTGATGTATAAACCAACCTCTTTATTAAAAGTGGAAATGCAATTGTTGTGAGCAGAGAACAAAAATCAAACCATCAATTCAAATCACCTTCGTGGGGCCTTTCTCACCATAAAACTTAGTGGGGCCCATTACACCCAGTTAGCCAAATCTTCCACTAGTTGGCACTTCATAAGCCTTCACTCATTTTCCATGAAAGTGACAATGAGAAATTTGGGACCACTGTCAACCCCTCTTTCTTCACAACAATAATAATAATGCTGCATATCTCTGGACTGATAGTAACCCTTCCTTAATTGACCGGCAACCCATCAAAATATAATAATAATAATATTTTATTTCAGACAAATTATTACATCACTTTTACTGATACATCAATTTATTAAAAAAATGATATAAACTCATTTTTTAAAAAAATTTGTATTTTCTTTAGAAATGGATAGGTGTAAGATTCTAATTTAAGAATGCTTTTGTATATGTAATTTATAGTTTATAGTTTAAATATATGTAATCATAATTTAAATATATATTTAAATTTAAATTTTATAATTTAAATATGTAACTTATAGTTTATAATTCAAATATATGTAATTAATATAAATACATAATTATGCATTTGTATTTATATTAGTTACATATTTATAGTTTAAATCTTAAAAAGAAAAGGTTTGGGAGTACATTGACAGCTTATATTAATTCATTGTGTATATGCCTAATTTCAATTTTAAATAACACCATTTTCTTTTCATAACTTGCAAATATTATATTAACTTTAAGACATTTTATAAATAGGAACCATTGAAATAGTGACTATTATATCAATTAAGCCAGTTAAAATCTTGTATTTAAAGTCCCATAATATATGGAAGTACTTTATGCTATAATATTTATATTGTGTTAATGTTAAATACTTGTGAAAGTAGCAATCATTCAAATTTTTCCTTGAAAGATTTGTTTGATATCAAATTAATTATTAATTTTATTTTGACAATATTTAAATTCTTCCATTAGTTCTTACTAACAGAAGGATTAACAAAATGATTTAATTTATATCAAAATAAATTGATGAATAATTTGACATCACTCTAATCTTTTAGTAATAAATTTGTCCATTTACTCTAGATAATAAAATGCATTTGATTTTTGTATTCTAAACCCACCTCCATCACGTTATTAAATTCGGAATTTCAAGCTCTTTGTTTTGGAAACGAAGTGAGAAAATTGCCCTTTTGAATACCGTAGTAGAAAATTTAGTTTTTGAGTTATTTCCTTGAATGAAGTGTTAGATGTTTGCCAAAATAAATTAAAAGTAAAAGTAATATGTTCTTTTAAATTAAGCATATATCCATTATTACTTTGATTTTAGAGATAAATTAAATTCTAAGAAAGTGTTAATAAATTAGGAATTTTTTTAATTAGAATTGTTAAGTTTAATAACTAATCTTATGGAATTTGATTTGTACATAAGTTAAAAGAGTCTCGTGGAGCTTGGAAGAAGAAGCTTAGTAGTATTATAATTAATTTGAATTATCTTCTTTTACTTGGCTTCCAGAAAACATGCTTTAAATTTTTATTCTTTATGTTTAGCACTATAAAATGCATCTATTGATATATTGTAAAAATCCCCATCTTGATAACCTTTTATCCAATTTTCCATTCTAAGTCTAGTCAAATTAGATTACATGATATTTCACTTATGTTATAACATCTTGTTCATAGATGAAGTTAGCCCTCCCACTTCAGTCTCTTTTATTAGGGATTGAACCACTCTTTATAAATTTACATTGTTATAATTATTTCTAAGTGTAAGTTAATTATAATGGATTAAACTATGTTAGATACCATTGTTAAATATTAAAAGTTGATTTTAGCTCATTTGATTTGCATGTAAATCATAAAACCTATGTGAAGCATTTGGGAGAAGAGGTTGAGTACTAACTTCATAGTCAAAATTTAAGTTTAGAGATATTCTTTACTTTTTTGAGGTGAGTGGGTAAACTTATTCTGACTTGTAATTTTTTATAGATATATTTGTCATTATTTTAATTTTATATTCAAGATTATGTTTAGAATCTACTTACTTTAGTTTTATTAATTATATTAGGTAATTTCTAAATAAATTATTTAAAGTTTTGATCAAGGATCCAAAGCTCAATCTTTCAAAAATTTCTATTATTTTGATGATGATGAAATGATTTTGTGTTTTAAAGATTGCATAAGAGCTATTGATGTTTCGCTCAACACCTATCTTATGAGACTTTATGATAAGGTTATGAGTTGGTTTATGATCTTATTATATTGTATAATTGAACCTCCATACATTTGGGTTATGAAATACGTGTATTTGTACAAATCAAGTTTGAATTTATTATAGATTCTTGGAAATTTTTTGTAGAAAGCCTCAATGCACTTGAAAATCTTTAACATAGCTATTATAGGAGGTATACAGAAGGGCATTTGTGTGGAGCGATAAAAGGAGTTTGGATGGATTATTGGCACATTTGTTATATGTGATATTTGTTACTATGATTTTGGATTTGACCTTGATCTTAAGAAAAAAATTTGATCTTGACTATATTTCTTCGACTAAATTAGGGATTTAACCCTGGCTCATACATTTGATATCTGATTGATTGATTATGTGAAAAATTCCATCGAATCTTGCTTGTTTTCCTCAATACGATATATTTTGAATATTATGTTGTTAATTGTTTAAGCTTTTAAGTATCTTATATTTTTTGTATAAGGTTGTTATTTATGAAAAATATGGTTCAATTATGAAATAATTATTTTTATTGAATTAGTTTTTGCAAAGAAGAAAATGACATTGGAACTCTAAGGTTTGGATCTATAATTGTATGCAAGCTTTAAAGAAAACAAATGTTTTTCTTTAATTTTTGATGATATAGATTTATATGATTTGAAAAGAATTAAAACTTTCTTTAAATTTCCATAAATTGTATTTTAGTTTGCATGGTTTTGTAGTTTATTCATTCATCAAGTTTTTGTAACTCACCCTCTTCTTTCCCTACTTTATAGGCTTTGAAGTTAACCTAATAAACCTTTATTAGTGCATCAAATACAAGTATGGAAATTCAAAGTCAATATCTTGAAGTAAATTTGACAGTTGGATTAGGACAAGTCTTTATGTATGTATTTGTAAATGATGCGCCAATTTGAATTGTGTTTCAATGTTATGTTGTGTATATTGGCCATACAGGTTTTTTGGATAGGATGTGTAGCCTTCCACTATTGAATTGGCTTATGGCCTAGGATCCCTAAAAATAAGGTTGACTCTATTGAAATTTTAGTGGGGTATAAAGATAACTGTTGTCGATTATGACTTATTTTGCAGATATAATTGTGTGAAAATGTGTTTACTTGGACTTATTTGATTTGTTTTCCATTTACATTTTGCATTGTTTGAGTCAGGCTCGTAAGAGACCATTTCATGATGGTTTCCTATACTAATCATATGTCCAAGATTGAGACGTAACAAAGTTAGTATCAAAGCATAATGTAGGATCTAGGTGCTTGGTTTAAGCATGGTCTAAAGGCCTCCAATTCTCAAATTAGGTTAGACAAACTAAGTTCATGGTAATGAGCTAGGGGGCATGTATTATGAATGAAGTTATGCTGAAGTCTACTTCCCAATGTGCCATAAATCTCCATGAGACTGTAAACTCCTAAATAACTTTAAGTTAGTTAACTTAAACTTATTCTTGAACTCTTAAAAATATGTTGTTAAAGTTTGGAGAAATATGTCATAATGAAAAAGATCACATTTAAGAGAAATTAATCTTAATGAAGAGTAATGATATAGATGAACAAAGTAGAGTTACTAAGTCTGGTTTTTAATTTTGTAATGTATAAGTAAGGTAAAAAAATAAAATAAAATTCTATTAGGAAAATAATTTTAATAGTATATGTGAGTAAAAAATATTATATAAGGAATAAGAGGTTAGATAAGATGCATAAGTTTAAATAAATGTGTTAGAGAGTGAGTTAGTATGATTTTCAATAAGTTATGATAATCGATGATATATTTTAAAATCGATGTGTGTTATAGATGATTGTTTAAGAAATGGACTTGGATACTAAGAGATTTGTACCACTTCTTATAAAAAAATGGTTAGTGTAAGAAAATTGAAAAAATATTTTAGAGATGAACGTTATTCTATTTTACTTATTTATTTATTTGATAGTACTAACAAGATGTTATTTGGCTCTCCATTTCAATTGTTCTATACTATATTTTTAGTTATTGATATAATTCATTAGCCTTACTTTTAGAGCTTTTGGGGTAAACATGTTTTTAGTCTGTTATGGTTAAATTTCTTTTATAATTAAATTGAGATAGTTAGGATGTCTTTAACGAAATATTAATAATGCTTAGTTTGTATGAACAAGGCTATACTTCCTTTTTATCTTGGTGATGGATAAACTTTCGAATCCTTTTTCAAGTGGCATTGATTTTTGTTCATCTACATATGGTGTTACACTACTAGTTGGCTTCCAAAATATATGTTTTGATGTTAATTAACAAGATATGCCATTAGAAATGCTTTCCGTGATCTGCTATTGAATGGCCAATTTGAACTAATTTTAGTTCACTTCCTGATTTAGTAAAGCCATGATACATTTTTTTTCTTTGATAACATTTTAAACCGAATTTTTAGCAACATTTAGTCATAAATAACTATTTTAAATTCTTAAACTGAATTCCTACCAAAACTAGAAACATAGAAGTCATTACCTATCAAATTTTTTTGGAGCCATTTTGAGTTCTTAGAGCATTTGTGGTTGTCCCACCACCATAAATACTTTGAACCTGCATGGGCTACGACAACCATTACTCTAGCCAAGAATGACATTCTTCTGATCTCTTTAGGAACTTAATCTGTTGAAAAAAATAATAATAAGGTAAACCAGGATCAAATAAATATGCCTTAGGTCACCACTGTCAACAAAATGACCAAAGACAAAGTCCTTATTTTTATTTACATAGTATTGGAATAAGTTAAAAAGAAATGCTAAGATTTCAATCCCAATAAATCAAAGCTAGTGGTTAGATTAATAGTTATTTGTTAATTTCTTTCCATTTGAAAAAGGGTTTGAGAGTTTATTCATCACCAAGATATTGGCTTTAAATTTCATATGTAGATGAACAAAAATCAACTAGTAGTGTAACATCATATGTATTGATATATTATGTTAATTAACTTGGATTATCTTCTTTTACTTGGCTTCTAGAAAACATGTTTTGGATTTTTATTCTTTATGTCTATAGAATGCATCTATTGATATACCCCATCTTGATAACCTTTTATCCAATTTTCTATTCGAAGTCTAGTCAAGTCAAATTATATAATATTTCACCTATGTTACAACATCTTGTTCATAAATGAAGCTAGCCCCCCACTTCAGTCTCTTTCATTAGGGATTGAACCACTCCTTTATAAATTTATGTTGTTATAACTATTTCTAGGTGTAGGTTAGTTAGAATAGATTAAACTATGTTAGATACCATTGTTAAATATTAAAAGTTGATCTTAGGTGATTTGATTTGCATGTAAATCATAAAACCTATGTGAAATGTTTGGGAGAAAAGGATGAGTACTAACTTACATAGTTAAGATTTAAGTTTAGAGACATTCTTGACTTTTTTGTGGTGAGTGGATAAGCTTATTCTGACTTGTAATTTTTTACAAATATATTTGTCATTGTTTTAATTTTATATTCAAGATCATGTTTAGAATCTACTTACTTTAGTTTTATTAATTATATTAGGTAATTTTTGAATAAATAGTTTAAAGTTTTGATTAAGGATACAAAGCTCAATCTTTGAAAATTTTCTATTATTTTGATGATGATGAAATGATTTTGTGTTTTAAAAATTGCAAGAGAGCTATTGATGTTTTGCTCAACATCAATCTTATGAGACTTTATGATAAGGTTATGAGTTGGCTTATGATCTTATTATATTTTACAATTAAACCTCCATACATTTGGGTTATGAAAAATGTGTGTTTGTACAAATCAAGTTTGAGTTTATCATGGATCCTTAGAAATTTTCCTTAGAAAGCCCCAATGGACTTGAAAATTTTTTGACATGACTATTATAGGAGGTATAAATAAGAGCATTTGTGTGGAGTGATAAGAGGAGTTTGGATGAACTATTGGAACATTTGTTATATGTAATATTTGTTACTAGGGTTTTGGATTTGAAATTGATCTTATGAAAAAAAATTGACCCTAACTATATTTGTTTGACTAAATTAGGGATTTAATCCTGATTCATGCATTTGATATCAGATTGGTTGATTATGTGAAAAATTCCATTGGATCCTACCTGTTTTCCTCGATACGATATATTTTGAATATTATGTTGTTGATTGTTTAAGCTTTCAAGTATCTTATATTTTTTGTATAAGGTTGTTATTTATGAAAAATAAAGTTCAATTATGAAATAATTATTTTTATTGAATTAGTTTTTGCAAAGAAGAAGATGACAATATAAGTTTGAGGTTTAGATCTATGATTGTATGCAAGCTTTAAAGAAAACAAATGTTTTTCTTTAATTTTTGATGATATAGATTTATATGATTTGAAAAGAACTAAAGTTTTCTTTAAATTTCCATAAATTGTATCTTAGGTTACATGTTTTAATAGTTTGTTCATTCATCGAATTTTTGTAACTCAGCTTCTTCTTTCTCTACTTTTTAGGCTTTGAAGTTAACCTAATAAACCTTTATTAGTGCATCAAACATGGGTATGGAAATTCAAAGCCAATATCTTGAAGTAAATTTGATAGTTAGATTGGACAAGTCTTTATGTATGCATTTGTAAATGATGTGCCAATTTAAATTGTGTTTCAATGTTATGTTATGTATATTGGTCATGCAGATTTTTTGGATAGGACATGTAGCCTTCCATTATTGAATTAGCTTGTGGCCTAGGGTCCCCAAAAATAGGGTTGACTCTGCTGAAATTTCAGTGGGGTATAAAGATAAGTATTGTCAATCACGACTTATTTTGCAAATATAGTTATGTGTAAATGTGTTTACTTAGACTTATTTGATTTGCTTTCCATTTGTGTCCTGTATTGTATGAGTTAAGCTCGTAGGAGACCATTTCATGATGGTTTCCTACGCCAGTCATGTGTCTAAAATTGAGATGTGACAAAGTTAGTATCAAAGCATGATCTAGGGTCTAGGTACATGGTTTAAGCATGGTCTAGAGGCCTCCAATTCTTAAATTCGATTAGGCAAACTAAGTTCATGATAATGAGCTTGAGGGCATGTATTGTGGATGAAGTTATGTTGAAGTCTACATCTTGATGTGCCATAAATCTCCATAAGACTCTAAACCACTAAATAACTTTAAGTTAGTTAACTTAAACCTATTCTTGTACTCTTGAAAATGTGTTGTTAAAGTTTGGAGTAATATGTCATAATGAAAAAGATTACATCTAAGAGAAATTGATCTTAATGAAGAGCAATGAAATAGATGAACAAAGTAGAGTTACTAAATCTAGTTTTTAATTTTGTAGGATATAAGTAAGGTAAAAAAGGTAAAATAAAATTCTATTAGGAAAACTATTTTAGTAGTATATATGAGTAAAAGATATTATATAAGGAATAAAAAGTTAGATAAGATGTATGAATTTAAATAAAAGTGTTAGGGAGTGAGTTAGTACGATTTTTGATAAGTTATGATAATCGGTGATATATTTTAAAATCAATGTGTGTTAAGGATGATTGTTTAAGAAATGGACTTGGATACTAAGAGATTTGTATCACTTTGTATAAAAAAATGGTTAGTGTAAGAAAATTTTAAAAATATTTAAGACGTGAACATTATTTTATTTTACTTATTATTTATTTATTTAATAGTACTAACAAGGATGTTATTTAACTCTCCATTTCAATTGTTCTATGTTATATTTTTAGTTATTGATACAATTCATTAGCCTTATCTTTAGGGCTTTTGGGGTAAATATGTTTTTAATCGGTTATGGTTGAATTTCTTTTGTAATTAAATTGAGGTAGTTAGGATGTTCTTAAGGAAATAATAATAATGCCTAGTTTGTATGAATAAGGCAGTACTTCCTTTTTATCTTGGTGATGGATAAACTCTCAAAGCCTTTTTTCAAGTGGCATTGATTTCCGTTCATTTATATATGATGTTACACTACTAGTTGAAGAGACTTTGAGGGTTTAGTATAGTATATGAAAATAGTTTCCAGAATTTAGTTTCTTTGACTTAAGTCGATACCAAGCCAAAGATATATTATGACTATGCAATTTAAGGAAAGTGATATTTAAAAATTTGGCGAATGAATGATACCATTCCGAGTGAAAGATAAAGTTACATAACAAAGAGTATTAGATATGAAGATTATCAAGTAGATCCCTCTGAAGGCATAGTCTGAATTAAAAATGGGAGAAACTATGGAAGTGACTTTAAACTATCAAGAGAAGTGATAGATATAAGGTTGCGACTTTTGATTAAGGGTGGAGTATGAACATGTAAAGTGGAGAAAATGTGTGAGTGCTAGTTAATAGTATAAGTTTTTGTGCAAGATAGGCAAATATAAGTTTTGGATATTAAAGACATAGTGTAAATTTGTTTGTAGTATCAAAAAAATGAAAATTGAATGGATTACAGAAGTTGTTGTTTGAATAGCAAGCGAGGGTTTTCTTTATTTGGATTTGTGAAAATTTATGCAATTGTAGTTGTTGGTATGTCTATACAATCATTGTTTTGATGATTTTAATTAATAAGTTTGTGCATCATTAGATGATTAAATTAAAAGAACTTTTTATAATACTTGTAAATCTAAGGATTATTTTTTCAACTTGGATAAGAAACTTTAGATTTGAAGATTATGGATAAGGATTGATTTAAAGTATTTAGACATGTGTATTTGAATGGTTCTTAGAATAATGGCGATATGTCTTGGGTTAAAAAAAAATATGGACACATGTAACAAGTAAATAATACAAGAGTTTGAAGTATTATGTTTCAAGCAAATTAACTAGTACGTAGAGGATGTTGAAACTTGCTTGAAAGCTAGATTTTTAAGATTGACATAGTTCAAGATATAAATTAATTAGAATGATGAAGATAAAGTTAGTTGTAGGATGTGAAAATCCTTTACATAAATTGTGTAATAAAAATGAAGAATCTACAGTACTTAGTGTGTTGGTTGTTTATCAAGTAATAAGACTTTAAAGAGATTACTTTGGAAGTGGTTTTGAATATTAACACCTTTATATTATGAATAAGAAAAAAAAATTAATTTTAGGAGTAAATATAAATAAAGGAATAAGTAGGAAAGGATAAAGGAATAGTTAAATTAAAAGGTTTTAGTCAACAGTACATATCCAGTTTAATGTGATAAGATTAAGATATGAGTTAAGCTTGGCCATATAAGAAATAATTAAATTACATAAAATTAATTAAGAATTAGGAAGGAATCCTAGTGAAGGTAAGTAAAGTGTACGATTAAGTCTAAAGGTGGTTAAATGAGTATATATACTGTAAAATTTGGTGCAACCAAAGAGGGCAAAAATTTCAAAACTTTCTGGAAAAACCTTGCCTTGGCCAAACCAAACTCACCCAAGAATCCACTAGTTTGAGGTCTCAAAACAACATAGATCAAATCTAGAGTAGAAGAAGAGCTTACTAACCTTTAGTCTAACTCTTGCACAGTGAAAGACTGTGGATCTTCACACCAGGAAAATCCTCTTCATGACCTCAAAAGCTTCCTTTGCAAGTGCTAGCTTGTAGAGGGGCTTGAGTGGGACAAGATGGAGCTAGGAATCAAACTCTTCGGCTTCTCTTCCTCCTCCCTTTGGTTTCGGCTTCCATGGCCGAACCTTCCTCCATGTTTCGGTTTCAAAAACCGAATGAAGAGTTTCCTTGTGCCCGTGTGTGTTAGCGTCCAATAAGGCAAAGGAGAAGCTCACCAAACGGCGCCGTTTTAGCTTAGGAAAACAACTTTTCCTTTTTCCCAAAAATGCCTCAAAAGTTTCCCAAACTTTATACTTTAACCCCAACGTAATTACACTAAATTACACTTTAGTCCCTGGACATCAAATGTGTCCAAAACATAATTATATCATCGGCCATATCATTTCTTGTTATGTGTGTGACCTAATAGACTCTCGATATATTGGCAAAAGTCCATAATGCCCTTCAAACCATTTGAAGTCATATTAATTTCTCCAAACTAATTAATTGGACTTAAGGCTACAAGTGGACT
>JANHAO010002335.1:0-29103 GCA_026873985.1 Saraca asoca
CGATCTGATCGAGGTGGAGAGTACCTAAGTGATGAGTTTTTAGATTATTTGAGAGAGAATGGGATTCAATCTCAATGGACTCCTCTTATTACCCTATAACACAATGGTGTATTAGAAAGGAGAAATCAAACTTTATTAGACATGGTTCGATCCATGATGGACTTTGCAGAACTTTTAAAAATATTTTGGGGTTATGCACTTTTAACAGCCAGGCATTTACTCAACCAATTTCCATCTAAGTCGGTGGATAAGACTCCATATGAGATATGGTTTAGTAAAAAGCCCAATCTCAAATACCTAAAAGTATGGGGTTGTTATGCATACGTGAAGTGTATGTAGTCGAATAAGTTAAAGCCTAAATCTGACAAGTGTATATTTGTGAAATATCCTAAGGAAATAATAGGAGATTCTTTCTATCATCCTGTCGAGTAAAAGGTATTTGTCTCGAAGCATGCCATCTTTCTAGAAAGAGAGTTTCTAGAAAAAGGAGCAAAGGATGTAATTAAACTTGATGAAGTTTAAGAACCACAAAGTGAGGAACACAGACTTAATGAAAATAGAAGCATGCAAGATTTAATAGGAGCAAAATCTAAAGATATGGATATAGATGCACAACCAGAAGTTGCTTTTTCACCTAATCAAAGGGTTAAGACTAGTAGCAATCAACCTGCTGCTTCAAGTACACAAGCGATACGTAGGTCTGGTAGAGTACAACTTGCTCCAGAAAGGTATGTAGGACATAATTTCTTAGAGTAATATGATCTTTGTCATATGGGTGATGAGGATCTAACTACGCATCAAGAAGTAATGTCAGACATTGATTCTCAAGAATGGCTTAAAGCCATGAGATTAGAGATAGATTCCATGTATTCTAACAAAGTTTGGACTTTGGTAGATCCACCCCCGAAGGGGTGAAACCAATTGGATGTAAATGGGTCTTTAAAAGAAAGACCGACATGGATGGAAATGTATCAACATTCAAAGCTCAATTGGTAGCTAAGGGATATCATCAAAGACAAGGTGTTGACTATGACGAAACCTTTTCCCCAGTAGCTATGCTTAAATCCATACGGATTATGCTAGCTATAACAGCTTACCATGATTATGAAATTTAGCAAATGGATGGAAAAACTGCCTTCTTAAATGGTGATTTAAGAGAGGATGTGTATATGACACAACCTGAAGATTTTGAATCCGATAATCCTAATCAAGTGTGCAAGCTACAAAGATCCATCTATAGTCTTAAACAAGCATCTAGGAGTGGAATATTCATTTTGATGAGACAGTTAAATCTTTTGGCTTTATAAAAAATAAAGATGATGCTTGTGTGTACTATAAGGTTGAGGGAAGTGCCATATTATTCCTTGTGTTGTATGTAGATGACATACTGCTCATAGGAAATGACATTCCTATGTTGCAAACCATTAAGATATGGTTATCCAATGAATTCTCTATGAAAGATCTTGAGGAAGCAACCTATATTCTTGGTATTCGAATCTATAGAGATAGACCGAATAGATTGATAGGACTTTCTCAAATAACGTATATAGATAAAATACTGAAAAAGTTCAGTATGGAGGAATCTAAGAGAGGGAACCTCCCAGTTCTTCATGGCATTCATCTCTCTAAGGACGTGTCCAAAGACACAATCTGACAAAGAACATATGCAAAGGATTCCATATGCTTAAGCAATTGGGTCCATAATGTATACCATACTATGTATAAGGTCCGATGTTTCATTTGCCTTGAGCATCACCAACAGATATGAATCTAACCCCGATGAGAAACATTGGATTATGGTAAAAAAATTTCCTTAAGTACTTGAGAAGAACTAAGGATGTATTTTTGGTTTATAGAGGTTGTTTAGATCTGATTGTCAATGGCTATTCAGATGCTAGCTTCCAAGCAGATAGAGATGATAGTAAATCCCAATCAGGTTGAGTATTTGTACTAAATGGTAGAGCGGTTAGTTAGAAAGGTTTCAAGCAGGATACAACCACTGATTCTACAACAGAAGCTAAGTATATTATTGCTTCGGATGCAGTAAAGGAAGCTGTTTGGATTAAGAAGTTTGTCTCTCAGCTCAGAGTGGTTCCATCCAAGGATTATCCTATTACATTGTTTTGTGATAATAATGGAGCTGTTGCACAAGCTAAGGAACCACGATTTCATCAGTGATCCAAGCACGTACTGCGGCGTTATCACCTAATTAGAGAGATTATAAATCGAGGTGATGTTAGTATTGAGAGAGTACCCACATAGGATAATATTGTTGATCCATTGACCAAGACATTGGCTCAACAAAAGTTTGAGCAACATGTATTGTCATTAGGTTTACGCAATATGACAAATTGGCTTTAAGTCAAGTGGGAGACTAGCAACCTCATCAGGTATAGAAATCCCATCAAAAGGAGGTTTTAGAACTCTAAAATGTATGATCCACTTTTTAAGTTTCCAACCTTTGTCCATCTAAAGCACAATTATGCATATATATTTGTTATAGGTATTTTTGGGTCTATACAAATGGGTTGGTAAAAGCCCTAATAGACAAGTCCTGTTGATAAAGGCTTAGCTCAACTATGATCGAGGTCGCTGGAACCAGTCATCAGGTCACCAAATGTGAATTTAGATTACTGGTCAATAAGGGTTAAAGCAGCAACCTCAGGTTGTTAAAGATGAGGTCTAGCCCGCAGCTCGAAGCATACTTTCTTAGCCATCAATTCAAGGAAATCCATTTAGTTTCCTATTTTAATGAAAATCCGTTATTATCTGTCATAATTATCAAACCTTATCTGTGAGGTGATCAATATCAATTCAGGATTCTTTTCAGTTATTGAGTCATATCCAAATTATAACTCCCCAACACTATAAATAGGGGTTGAAATCATTGTACAAAAGATATGAAAAAGAAATAACAAATACTTAGCAAAAAAGACTGAGAAATAAAATAATCATGGACATAAGCATTGCACTTAGTCGAACCACATTAAAAACCTCCTAGTGTCTTCCTGTTCTTCTTTTTTCTTTCTCTCTCTCTCTCTCTCTTTTACACTTAAATTGCAGTTTAAGATTCTAGACTTGGGTTGACTAAATTCACATGTCAACAATACTCATCCATAGTGTACTTAGGTCTCCAATTATTTATAGTCAAAGAAATCCTACAAGGGCTATTGACTAATTTAATATTGACAAACTCTTTTTCTTTCTTATGTCCAGCCAACAAATTCCTTGTAACTGTATGTCTACTCAAGTTTTTAAATTCAGGTTTTGTACAATCTATGATTGCTCTAAATTTACACTTTTCTACAAGACCGAATAGATGTTTTTCACAAATAAGAAATTTTATGCAACTTTTACGTAACACTTCTTAACTAAATTAAAGTTCTTTGTAGATGTACCCCAGTTTTTCTTCACTTACACTACAGCAAGGTCAGGGGTGCTTTTGACATAAATTTAAGTGGTGCCTCAAATGGGATGTTTCACAATCATCTTTCAATTTCTTCTCGTAATGGGTGCATCAAACTTTAGGACCTTCACTTGTTTGAATATCCATTTCATCCCATATCTTTGAGGTCAATTTTGGCCTCTTGTTGCTTTTATTTTCTTCATTGTTATCTTCTATGTTCAAGGTTGCATCCTCATATGTGTCATTTGTCATTTTTCTATCATAAACCAATAGATGACAGTTCTAATTCATTAATCATTCTCAATAAAACAAACATGCACTAAACTATCGGTGATCATGGGCCAAGTTTTGGGCTAAAGGGTTGGGTTTTTCACATAAAATTGCATATTATATATTGGCCCAAGCCCAAGCTCAATCCTAATTTTTTTAAAAAAATTTGGTTTGACTTGACCTAATTTTCATTCTTTATGGCCCAAGACCTAACCTGAGATCAATTTTTTTTTAAATTTTTAAATAATAACTATGACTAAAAATAATAATTTGATGAAAAGAACCATAACAATAGAAGATCATCATAGATAAC
The DNA here is from genome assembly GCA_026873985.1 of Saraca asoca. NCBI lineage: Eukaryota > Viridiplantae > Streptophyta > Magnoliopsida > Fabales > Fabaceae > Saraca > Saraca asoca. The sequence goes on from JANHAO010002335.1 coordinate 3,990, forward strand.
ACTAAAACATTCCAAATTTTTAACATATGTGTTGATCTAACTAACGACATGGTTTGTCTTTTGTTTTAGTCAAGGCACATAAATTTTAGTTTGCACCAAAGAAAGTAACACAATTTTTAGTTACGATATTGCAACTAAATTCTGAAGTTCATCAAAACTTGTAAGATTTATGGTTTACTATTTTACCTTATGAAATAGTAAACTAGGCCAAATCACTTAGTAATGAAACCTAGCTGAAACCTTTTGAGAACCTACATTCAAATGGGAGAAACAAGAGAAAAAGGAATTTCAGAAGACCTTTCAATTAGAACAACTCATCTATATAGACATGATAAAATATACGAAATACTCTTTAAATAAATTAGGTTTAGGAAGAGGTCAATATAATCCAAGCCCCACATAACAAGATAACTTGGTTAGTAAAAACATATAAATTCTAAACTTACTTTACAGGGAAAACATATTGATTAAATTGAGTCAAATGTCACTTGACATGGTAGACACAAGATAAATTTCTACTTTATATATAGAAAAGCATAAACCATATTCCCTGTGAATCAAGTAGAGGAAATTAAATATTAAAGACTAGTGTGATTTATGCCCTTATCCAATATGACCCAATGTTTGTCGATATGATCTTAATCACAACCTGATTCACAATCCAAAGATGCAAACTAGAAATCAAATGAAATACTCTGAAGATGAAAAATTCCATAATTGATAATGAAAATTTTCTAATATTCAACTTAAATATGAAACAAATCTGTCAAACTAAGGAACCAGTATGAGGTTGACAAATGATTTACAACGAAGCATCTACTCTGAATAAAAAATTGAACAAAGTTTAAACATCATACTCAAGCAACAAGTATGGTTTCTAATTTATTCAGTTTGATGACCTAGATAAAAGTGAAAACCTTGCACAAATGTTCTAATTGAGTTTAATTTCCTAGATAAAAGCAGTAAGCCAGTCCAAAACCCTTTACCTAGGAGATATCATTTTGTCATTAGCTAAGAGAAATTATGCTCTATAATATCCGCCATGAAAAAAGGCATTTTCTAATAGAGAAGCTCACTACAAAAAGACAATTCTTTGTTTGAGACTCTAATTCAAAAGAATAGAAGAATAATCAAGAGAAATTATAGAAAAAGTTAAACAAAAACCTTTAGAACTTGAGAAAATAGACAGAAAATTCTAAACTGCTTAGAACAAGAATTTTAATAAACATTAAAAAGTAAGAACGAGACACCAGAAGTCCCTTTTTTGTCCTTCTAGTAACTAGTTTACTTATAGACATCTATTATTTATAGACAAATGACAATTAATTACCAGCAAAACCTTTTACTAAGAGGGAATTATCTAAGTAACCTGTGATAGGATTTAGATCTAGAAGAAAATCCAAACGAACTCAATTCATCTAAATTCTAGAGGTAGATTAAGAACAATCATTCAAAGTATACATGGGCAGATTGATAGCCTGGAGGATATGTAATAAGAGATTTACAACAATAACAAATATATAAATGATAGATTGGCAGCAATTTTTCACAAATAGAAGGCTGGTGATGGATCATAAGAAAGAGCAGAATCAAATATGGGTTAAGAGAAAGGCTCATAATTTTAGTTTTTCTATGGACATTGACTCACAGGGTATTTCAATTCATAGTGGAACTGAACTAAATCCTCAAGCTTTGTAGATTCCAATTCAACCTCCTCTTGTAGAGATTGAACCTATCCAGAACTAGAGTACTAACATGGGTACATAGGATCTAATAATTGCTAAACATCAATGGCTTTAATCTAGCATAGAGAATAATGTATCAATAGGTTAGCTCATTCAAATAATGGCTCAATCTACTACTTTACAGGAGATTTTTCATACCAAAATTGGCCCAACTCCTATAATTAGAGCTAACAGCTCTGTCCTAAATTATACTCCTACTTCTCAAGGGCCATTATAGTTAAGTCTCTTGAACTAGTTTTTTTTTTTTCTATCAAATGGACTTAGTTTTTGGCTTGACAAGGGCATCTACATTCATAGAGTAGACTCCTTCCATTATTGGAAAATGTCCCTCTTATAGAGGAAGAAGGTTTTTGCAAAAGAAAATTGGATGTCACGTATGAACAACCTAAGAGGAGGAAACTTACTATCACAGAGATTAATGATGCTGATATTGTTGATAAGTCCATGCTAATCAATGTTATGGAACCTGTCATATCTCTTCTAGATGACAATGACTCTGCCCAAGATGAGACTAATGTATATAAGATCATCCATCCCCTAGGTAGAAAATCCACATGCCTTCTTGTCAAAGTCATGGAAAGGCATTTCAGTCTCTAACTTGTTGGCTCACATTGCCCCACAGCTTAAATTGTGGGATGGGAGAGGTAGATGTATTTAACAAATAAAGATATAAAATGTATATTAATTTGTCAAGATTATTTGACAAGCAAATGTAATATCCTGAATTTTCTAAAGCTAATTTTGACAATAAGTTGGCTTTTCAAAAAAATCCAAAAAGGGTGAATTTGAAATTTTGAAGAATTTCAAAATTCTAATTTAGGGCTTCAAGGAATCCGGATATATTAGAATAGATTATATAAATTTTAAAAATTTTCAGATAACCAAAGTTTCCATTATGGGCGTCCAAAAAATTAAATTTGTATATTCAGGATTTAATGTCCAAAAAAAAATTGAAAACATCAAAACTAGAACTACGGGTACCCAACGAGGGTAAAATTATAGTTATTATAAAAGTAATTAATTTAACTAATTTGTTGTAAAGTTTCATGGCTGTAGGCGATTAATGAGTATATTAATTTTAGGCTTAAAGTTGAGAAAATAGGAAAAAATGTTAAAAGGGGAAATATTGCAATTGAAGTTAAAGTTAAGAATTTGACTTTTTCTTTTCCATTTTTCCCTCCCTCAGCCAGCTTTTTCTTTTTCTTCTTCTTTGGCCTTTCCTAGTTACAATACATGCAACTCATATCTTCTTTTTCAAGTTGTAGTTTCTCTCTCTACACTCACATTCTCTCCTCAAGTAAGCCATTCATCTCTTCTTATTAATTTCTCTTATTTTTATAATTGAATCCTCTCTTATTTCTCTTTAATTTGATATGAAAACCACATGGATTCAATGAGTACAACTTGAGATATGAATTTTGAAGTTTACAGCCACTATTCATTTTATTTTTCACTTCAAGAACCCATGTGATTTTTCTGAAGTTTTAGGGCTTGAATCTTATAGATTTAGTTTGTTTCTTTGCATGAAATCATAATCAAATGGTATATAATTGTTTGCTAAAAGAAAAACCTTAAAATAGCTAAGCTCATATGTTCTTCTCTTTGTTTATAAAAAGTATTGAGGACTTTTTGTGGGATTAGTAGTAGTCTTATGTTTCCAGATCAACTGTGAGGAATTCTTACCATCTTTGTGAATTTCAAAGTATTTAATGCTTGTGATCTATTGATTATTGGTGTAAGTAGACAAAATGGGTTTTTCTTATGATTTTATGATAAAGTTGAGACTAAATAGGTTTAATGGTTTAATGGTTATTTTTTTTTATTGAAATAGCTAAGTTTCAAGCTTGTTTAATTTCTTAAAACAAGTTGTATTGAGATCTCATGGTGTAATGTGGAATCGGAAGTCACTTCCCCTATTTTTCTATTATTGTCATATAAATTCCTGCTTATGTGAGTCAAATCGCAGTTTTTGAATTGGATTTTGTTCTTATGATCCGAATCAGAATTTGAACTAGATTTCTGTGATTCAAATCGAATCTTTCTACCCACTTCTTTAATCTTGATTGTGGTTTTGATCGCGTTTATAATTGGACTTCCTAAATGGTTGTATATTTTGATAAACAGACTTAAATTTTTAGTTGATTCCCCTGAAGTTAAATCAAATCTTTTACACTTGAACCCCCTGATCATAATCACGATTTTACTTGAATTTCTTCAATAATTCTACTCACGATTCTTATCACATCTTCAAAAATTTGCATATTTTCAGCTTAACTTCACTTTTTTCAGAAATATTTCCTATCTTCTTGATTTAATCCTATAAAAACCCTACTAAAATGAGTATAATAACTAGGAAATCTTGAATAGGTATTTATAATCTAATATTATTGAATTTAATAATTAGTTATATATGATATTAGTATAAAGTTAATTATAATAGTCATATTATGAAACAAAGAATCTATTGTGCATTTGCAATGAATATAACTCATAAGACTAGGTGTGTGGTTAAATAGAAAGTTGTGATATAGTTGTTCAAAGATCCATATTGTTTAATGTCTAGGTATTTTTCATAAGATCCGGATTAGATAAGGTATCATGAAAGATGAATGTGTTGATGTGAATTTGATGATGTATCTATTATAAAATTGATATAATTGAATACTTAAAGTCCTTATGAGACTTGAAATGTTAATGATAGGTTGTAATGGGGAATAATGAACTAGATCTCAAATCTGCGCATTCTGATATGATGAGTAAGAGAAGGCTGGCTTGGAAGGATAAGGCTGGGATTGTACAGGATAAGGTTGGATTAGAGTAACAAGGAGATTTACTATATCTATGCATTTTGCTTTACTTGATTGTCATTATATGAAACATTAAAATGTGATATGATGATATCAAATAACGTGATAGAAAATGATAGTGGCCTAAGGCCTTGATAACTTTGATTTAGTATAATGTTCTATGAACAATGAGATATAAAACCACTCAGAGGTGAGTCCTTAAAATTTGATAATATGAGTATGAGAAATAATTGCTTGCATGTGATGTTGATGTTTATATATATACATGTGTAGTCTTGGTTGGATGAATTCATAAGTTTAGTATGTATTATTTCACTGAGTCCCAGACCCACTTTTCTATGGACCTTTTTTTTTTTTTTAAATCTTAAGATATAGCAATCATTCCTCTTACTGAAAAGTAAGCATGAGCATTAATACCATGGAAATCACGTTTGATACTTTCTCTATCACTATTATGAGTTCGTTAGAAGTCTAAAAGATTAGAGTCCATTATATTGTTATTTTGAATTTGGTAGGTTATGAGGTACTCCATGAGATGGAAATTATTCCCATGGTGCCACCCAATGCCCTTCTTATGATGGCTTTAGGATGGTTTGACCTATAGAAATCTACCATCAGATATGATATTTTGTTAACTTTTGAAAAATTTTAAATAGAAGGGCTGCAAGGCTTAATTACATTAACTGATACTTTTGAGGAGATGATAAGACACTAGTTAATTTAACTTCTTTTAATCACCCTATTTGGGAAAGGACATAAAGTAGGATTTTGGGGAGACTCCTAGATTTTTGGAAGGTTGAAAGGTTGTTTCTTTTGAAACTGTATGTAAACTATAAAATCACGTATCAAGTTTGGCATGTGCTTAATGGGTGATGTCAGTGTAAATTATGAAATATGTTTATTTAACAAGTGATTGTCTTTCTCCCTTCAGTTATTATCTTTGAGATAACTAATGAGATATAAGTGATCAACTGGGAAAAATGGAGATGATTACAAATGGGTATAAGAGTAAAAAGGTTGTGATTATCAACAAGAAGGGTTGATATTTACACTGGTCATGACCAAGGTTTTGGGTCAGGACATAAAAGTAATTCAAATTGGAAAATCCTAAGATATAAATATTGTATATCTTGAAAAATTAATAATTTTTCAATATATACAAGAAGTTAATTTCTCATTTAGATTAAAGACACTTTTAAGACCCACTCAATCTCTTTTCAGTGTGGTTAACGCAAATTAATCATCATTAGGCAGCCTATATAAAATTTCAATTATAAAATCAAAGTCAATGCATCTAATAGATGATAAAGATTCACTAAGATCAATACTTAAAAAAAAAAAAGTTTTTCGCCAGAAAATCAGGAATTGGAAAATCAACTCATTTAATACAACAAAGGGAAAAGGAAAAAGAGGAAACAACTTACTGGCAGAATAACTTCTACTGATAGCTCCACAAAGAAAATTGAAAGATTGGAGATTGCAATCACAAATTAGACTTGCAGTTAAAAGAAAATGGTGGAGACTGAAGAGAGAACGAAGAAAACTTAATGAAGGATGGCCTTTCTTTTTTTCCTTTCAAACCTAGGTCTGGCATGGGTTTAATCCGGTATTGGTCTAATCTTACTAAAACCTAGCTTATAATTGAGAAATGGGTTTAAAAATTTGAAGGCCAAGCTAAGCTTTTTATTAATAGGTAAAGTCCAATTTAAACCATCAGGCCTCTAGACCTTTGACCAAGTTTATCAACATATTATCATTAATATTAATATGTCTTTTTATATCATTTTATATTTATAAATTAGTTCAACATTTACTTTTACTAAATACTTCTAAAACAATCAATTAATTTATCAACTTTCAATTAGTAGTTAATAAAATAATTAATAATTAACTTATCAGGTACTTGTGCTAAACAAACTCTGTAGCTTATTGACTTGGTTAATAAATTCTTTTTTTTTTTGTTTTAGAGGTATCTAACATACTAATTTTTTAGAAAAAAAAATGTTCCATTTTGATAACCTACTCCAAATTGCTTATAACTTATAAGCTAGAAGCTTTCAATTTTTTTTTCAAATTTACCTCTTTTCTTTTAATTAATTAATAGTCTATCTCCTACATCTCAATAACACTATATGTATCAATATTTTTTTTAATATTATATTATTTTCAATAGTTATTCTTTTTCCACAAAATGAAATTGGGATAAGAAAAAGGCACTTATAACCTATGCCCATTAATTTAATATAAATAAATAAAAAATAAATAAGTAAATAAATAAATATGTGATGTCATAAAATATAATTAATTAAATTTTGAGTACTTATATTTAAATTTTAAATATTTTGGTTGCATCAATATAATTTAACTTTAAAATAATTATGAACTTATATAACATATTTATATTAATATGTACTTTTATATCATTTTATATTTATAAATTAGTTTATCAGCTAATTTTATCAAATATTTCTAATACAATCAGCTAACTACTAGTTTATCAGCTATTAGCCACTTAAGCCAAACAAACTCTATAAACTAGGAGCTTTCAATCATTTCTTCCAAATTTACCAATTTTCTATATGTATTAATATTTTTTTAATATTATACTATTTTTAATTATTGTTCTTTTTCCACAAAGACAAAAGGAGATAGAGAAAGGTATTTACAAATTATTACATATTTGAGCTATGCTCATTAATTCAATATACATAAATAAAAAATAAATAAATAAATAAATATGTAATGTCATAAAATATTAATAATTAAATTTCAAGTAAATATTTCATATTTTAAATATTTTAATTATATAAATATAATTTAACCTTAAAATAAATATAAATTAAGAGGTAACTTATCGAATAACAGTTAATTTATTAATTATAAACTTATTTATTAACTATGACTAGTTTATTAGTTACTTGTTCCAAACAAAAGTATTCCAACAAGTGAATATAACTTATTTACCTTCCTTTTGGGTTTTGCCCGTGGGTGCACAAATTGGCACGTGTATGGTGCTTTCATTAGTAACGCATTTTTATCTTTTAAAATTGCAGGTTATGTATTCAGTTTTATTCCGTTCACTCTATATTCATTGTCATGTATTCAGGTTCATTGTTATTGCAGGTTCATTGGATCTTTGAATTCATTAATATTAACAAGTGAAATTGTTTTTTTTTGAAAAATTTGGTTTTCTAATAAAAGGTAAATAACGAGTGAAATTAGTTTAATTAACAGGTTAACAGGTGAAATTAATCAACAAGTGCTATTGGTTTAATTAACAGGTTAACAATGAAATTAATTGACAAGTGAAATTGGTTTAATAAATAGGTTGACAATGAAATTGTTTTGCTATTAGTTTTTAATTTCTTGCAAAATATTTGTTTAATGCTAAATTGATTTTCTGATAATTGATTAATATTAGTTTTCCTCAAATTAGTTTACTTTAATTTTGTTCAAATATGTTAATTGTATATTCATTTTCTCTAGTCAAATCAGTGTTTATGCTAAACTTCGTTAGGTATAGTTAATAAGTTTTGCATCAAAATGAAAAAACAAATAATCATAAAAAAAAAACCATATAATTAAGAAAAAATAAACATAACCTCATTCATACGTTAATAGTTTACATTGCCAGCCAAAGACATCCAATGAACCACACCTACACCTCTAAGATTTGTTCAACTCTTAAAGACTTGTTAATGTTTCCTAAATCATGCATCTTCCTGTAGTAGCAATAGCAGCAGCATTACAGTAAATCATTACCCCTTACATTACAAATCCACAAAAAATCCATGAAGAATTCACACTTTTTTAGCGCCTGATTGAAGACTCCTTTGACTCTCCAGCAAAGCTTCAACAACATTTCCATATGCATGGTCAACAGAAGAGATCAGATCCTTCGGATTTGTTCCATCTGGGATAGCCATAAAATCTCCTACCAAAGTTTGCATCGATTCCAGGAGTTAGAATTGGTGCCCTCAAACCACAATGACAGTATCTCGGCCTTCATTCAGATCCACATCCAGAAGACCCAATTGAAACCATTGGTTCGCCTTCACTTGTGACAAGAGACAGCACTTTGAAAGGAAAGAGGCAGTTTGCAGCTTTCGATCTCAGCAAGAAGAAGGTTGGTATATAATCTGGCACCCACAAGAATCGTGTTCTTCCGTAGCCTCAGCACTCCTTCATGGTGGTATGCATCTCTTCGCTACTAATGGCAATGGAGCTTTTTCTGTTTTGAAACAAAGGAGAATACCTTTCAGGGATTAGGGATTTCACAGAGTAAAAGGAGGAATTAGATATTTACTATGTCAAAAAACAAATCTAATAATCTGTTCCTCTTCCAACGTCAAAGGAATTCTAACGTAAAAAATAAATCTAAATAATTAATTAACTCAAAATTTCTTACCATGATCAATTAATGTGTCATGTGTAAAAAAAAAAATCATATGATAATTACATATCTATTAAATTTTTAATAGAGAATAGATATTAAGTATAATTTCAAACCAGTATATAATTTTAACTATAGACAAAAATTAAAAGTCATGATAAGTAGCCAAAAGTGGATTGCCATGGACATTGTCATTAATGCAAGCTCTGTCTGTGGAGGTTTGTGTACAGATACAGCTGGGAGTTACGTGCGAGAAAGCATCGCGTTTTTTCTTATGGCCTTCAATAAGTTAGGCTGAAAATTGAGTGGCATGCGAGGCCTCTGTTAAAGCTCAGTGACTTTGATGCATGCAATATATGCAATCCATACAGGGTGTGGACATGAAAGCAAATATTGGATAAATTAATTATAAAAATTATGTAATTAAAAAAAAAAGAGTGAATCCCTTCATGTGAAATTCAATCACTTTTTGTTCTTATAAAATATTAATTTATCTAATTTCTTTTTTTTTTGTCAGTGGTCATACATAGATCAATTTATCCTATTATTTTATAAGAATAAAATTAATAAAAAATATTTTATAAAAACGAAAGAAAAATTAAATTTTATGTAGGCGGAAAAGGAGATTTACTCATAAAAAGTAAAAAAAAAATTACTATATGTATTATAAAAAAAATAAAATTACAGGAAATTTTTATAGTTTTAAAAATTTTGGAAGGGTCAATGAGGAGCAGATTTCATTGCAAACAACCAGATTCCTGGTATTTACTTCACTACAGAGCACTCGTGTCTTGATCAATGGTTGAATTTTTTTTTTTTTTCTTTTTAAGATTAAACTTAGTATTATTCATAATAAAGCTAACTTGGTTTATTCTTCAGAGGAATTTAAACATACCATATAGAAAATCCTAAATTCTGTAACAACCAGATATTACTTTGTTAGCTTTAAGATCATTAATTTGTGTCCACTGACGTCTCTAGGTCGTTACTCTCCCGATAGAGTTCTAGACATCCAAGAAAGCATAAATAATGGCCAACTTTCGTCACCCATTATTCCAGTGTTATAATAAAGATCGCAATATTTAATTATAATATTGCTCATCATATGGAATATGAGAAGTGGACAACTACAAGCCAGGAGCAATAATTTTATTAAGAAAGTAGAAACTAACATACTCCACCCCTATTAGAAACTATGAATTCTTACGTGGAATGTAACTCTAATCTACCAGTAAGCATTTGCTCTATGCTTTTACTACAGATTTCTAGTTACATGTCAGCTAACTAATTATTTTGAAGCTTCTATCATCTGATCACATCGTGTAGACTCCAGTTCCCCTAAATATGTTGAGGAGTTTTAGATAACTGTTCCATCTTTAATTGTTGCATTCTTCAGTATAACTGTGATGCCAGACCTGATATAAAATCCTTCATTAGGTCTATCTGCTTCTTCGATGCCCTGAGAAGTCAATATATTTCGATCAGCAGAGCAAGGTCAATTAAAAAAAAAATACCAAGAGTAAGAACCATTTGTAGTTCCATAAGAAGGCTTTCAAGCCATACGTACTTCAGTATTTGCAATCACCACATTTCTTCCTATCTTGGCATTCTTGTCAATAATGCAATTCCTTCAAGAAAGTTTTTGTGAAAATCAGCAGACTTGAGCAATGGAGCAAAGAAATTGGCGTAATGATACTTGCAACCTTTTTAGCACATTTTGGGCTTTTTGCTTCTTGTTTAAGATAGAAGAAATTGGATCTTAGAGCCAAGGAGTAATTTATAGAGATAAAACTGCACCTGATTTTGGTATTCTCTCCAACACCAACTGGAACCTTTCCTCGTGCCAGCAAAGAAGCAATTTCAGAATCAGTTTGATAGTAATCTGCACCCATCATCATGGTATCCTGGAATGCAAAGACATCATTTTGATGTGCTTTAGATTCCAACAAATCAGCCAAAAGTAGCAAAGATTGCTGCTTGGGGTATGCATAAGTTCCAAATATCCACTTCATGCATTCTGACACATTCACTCTTCCTTCATTCAAATTAGTTGGTTTAAAGGGAGGTGATATACTTGAGTTTGAGTTCTGAGGAAGGTTCATGACTCAAGAAAAATGGAATGAAATTGCCCTTATCCACTTAGGTCATGTTTTTATTTACTGGTTGGTATGATTTCTCACGGCCATCCAACAGAAGTGTATTGGTTCGCTTCATAGTGAAAAAGAACCAAAGTTTTCTTAGGTCCTCGTGTGGTCCAAGAAAGAAACCAAAGTATACTAAAAAACAAAGCTTACCTGAAGCTCTGCACCAGACTCTAAACGTGATCGCACACCAACAACAGAATGTCCAACACTACACTCCCTCAAGAAGCAACCATGAGAAATAATTGCATCCACAATCTGAAAGGCAACCAAAAATTAATATGCAAGAAAAAGCCAATTATCATACAAATCAGTCAAACCTCACAGTCATACCTTGCATTTTTCTACTTTAGTTGGTGGTAAGAACCTTGGAGAAGTGAAGAAAGGTGTATTTGGATCATAGAATTCAAACTTAGGAGGCTGTGAACAGTAGTGACATTTATTAGTAGTAAACATTATAATCTAATGCAAAATATATATATATTAGAGTGGCAGAGATCTCAAAAAATGCCCAAGAATACTTATTATAGTCAAACCAACCTGTTCTGTTAGGGCCAAATTTGCATCAAAGAAGGACTTTATAGTTCCGATATCTTCCCAGTAATCATTGAACAAATATGCCTGAGAATGTGAACAAAAGCATCAAGTAACCAATTAAGCTAAAGGAATTTAACTTTATTAGCTTTGAGAGATTAAAAACAGAACAGCAGTAAGAGTATTGATATCAAATTCATCGTCAGAGTTCTCTCACTTGGACATTGTGGTTCCTCACAGCAGATGGAATAATTTCAGATCCAAAGTCATTGCACGAAGGACAGCTCCATCTCAATAGTTTCAGTAGGGTTTCAGTTCTGAATACATAAACACCCATCGATGCAATGTAAGGATTTTTCTGCGCTTCTTGTGCAGATAACCCTAGAAGAGTGGTGTCAACTTGCTGCAGTTATTAAATGTGACAATGCATCAGCTAAGAAACAACTGGATTAAATTTGCTTCCAACATGGATTGAGGAGCAACATATTTACCATTGCCTTCAGATTTGATCCCTTTGGTTTTTCTGCAAACTGTAAGATCCGTCCGGATTCATCAATTTTCATCAGCCCATAATCTGATGCTCGGCTGCAAGACAACTTATAGTGATCAACTTCAAAAACAATCAAAGGAAATAAAAAAAATAAAAAAAGAAACTAAAATCATAATTTGCCTCCGGCCCTCTGGCAAACAGCACAATGTGCTTCCACTATGAAAAGATCAACTAAATCAGTCAAAAACTACATTAAAGAATGCTTGGTTATGTACCTGTCATCCATGGGTACACATGAAACTGTAATATCTGCATTTGTGTCCATATGTTTCTGCAAGCACAGTTCTCACCAATCAGTATGACTTCAGAAAACTACAAATCATATAGATGAAATATTTCAACAAAAACAGATACCTGCACAAGGTCCATATAGTTCATTCGATAAAGTTGATCTCCAGAAAGTATCAGTATATGCTCAACATTCTTGGTCTTGGCATCCTGCATTATTATCCAGATTCCAGATGCCTACTTACTGCATAGTTCATATGGCTGTAGTATCTGTAGCATATACATAACATCATAAGGACTCACCTCAAAGACCCATATAAATTGCCTCACAGCATCAGCTGTTCCTTGGAACCATCTGTCCCCAGCTTCTCCAGGTGTTTGAGTAGCAGCCAAGACCTGTTCACAAGTAAAACATGATTTTAATGTCAATAACTGCCACTCACGACTATAATCATCAATTTGCCATGCTAACATGTTTGATTTATATTTTTAAAGCATTGAAATGCACTTCCTTCCAGATAATAAGTCCCATATCCTCCCAAATGCGACTGACTTCAAAGTTTTAACTTCTATGTAATATTACGAATTACTTAAACAGCAACTCTAAGAAACTTCCCAAGAATTATCTCACCTCTACAAAACCATCTCCAAAATTCACGCCATTTCCAAAATTATAAGTGCGAGACAAGTGACGATTGAGGGAGAAGGAGTTGAACTGAGTTAAGACGAATATTTTCATGATTTCACTGTTGATGCAATTGCTCATCTGGATATCTATGAGCCTGTAACATCCTGCAATTGGAACCTGCAAACAGTCTGAAATTATTAGTTACTTATAAATTTTATCAAAATCCAATCTTTTTCAAAAAAGAAACACAATCATCAGAGCCCTGACATTAATGCATTAATTAATTTCTGGCCTCAGTCATCAAAACGACAAAATCATAATCTTGGTATTGACTCAGTAAGCAAAAACAAAACAAAGCCATCATTTTTTAATAAACAATTCACAACCTCAAAAGTATCATACAGCAATAAATCATACCGCGGGCTTTGCTCTTCTTCGTGTGAGAGGAAAGAGGCGGGTTCCGGCACCGCCACCTAATATGATGGCAGCTACTTTTGTCGGGTCTACTTTTGGAGTCTCAGGAAAGGGTGCCGGAAAAACCTAAGACAAAAAATCCGATTGCAGCTCAACAAACTATGTAGCCAAATCGACCAACAAACTGAACAACAATTAATTAATGAAATTACGGAGTACGATCTAGCTACTTACCAGAGACTCTTTGTTGAGGTCTGGTGTGAGAATAGAGTACGCCGCACCGGGCTTCAACTTTCTGCCATTGCTCTTCCATGATTGAACACTGACAAACCTGTCATTCAAACTTCCCCTTGTACTCTCACCCCAAAACGCAGTAGCTTTATTTCTTCCAACTCCCTTGCGAGCTTTAACTAAAAAGGAATTGGCATTCAAGGTTGCACAGGCGGAATCCATGGCCGAATTAACCACTGAATCAAAATCCCAGATCACTTTTTTTTTTTTTTTTTCAGCGTAGAAGTGCTAAAGGATCTTGGAAATTTCAAATGGCAATGCAAGTGGAAAGCTAAATCACTTTTGCCAGTGGATCGGAGACAAACTGAAGTGAGAAGAAAGATATTTGAAGAGAGTGATAGCTGAAATGGTGCAAGTAGAATAGTCGTCACGAGAGACCCGGCAAGTCTCACTATCGCCAAGTTTCCATAGTCAGCATTAGCTGTTATATTTCTGTGATTCCGAGTGACAGTCGGTAAAATCCTTCGACATTTATCCCGAGTGCTTCTGGTCTTCTAGGTGTCACTGACTGTACATGGTTTATTGTGTTTTACTTGAACAGTAATAACAATTTCTATGACTTGTTTACTTTCAAAAACAAATCAAATGGCAGTAAACTTAGCAGTGTTTTCATCATTTTAATGAATTTAGTGCTCAGAACTAAAATGGGTTACATGCATTTTAATTATGCATGGTGGAACGAGTTTTTTTTTTTTTAAGGAAACAAAAACTTTCTTTACGATTATTGATAAATGCATTTTTTTATCCATTTCTTTATAATATTGTTTACCAAATTTCGTAACAACTGATCACTGATATATTTTAAATAAAAGTATCTTCAAACTACTAAATGTTTTCGTTTATATGATATTCAATATTTTTTTGAAATTTTATTATATTTCTGATTCATCCAGATTTTTAAATGTTTAATGATTTAGTTACTCTTCCTATAACAAAAATTTTCGTATGAATAAATGAACCTAAGTCCTATGTATAAAACTAAAAAAGATAATTTTTTTAATTTCATCCTTATTTAACTTTACTACTTAATCTAGCCTTTCATATAATAAAATTGAGTTAATGTTCACCCTCCATGAAAAATTATTAAGTCCTATGATAGTGCTAGAGAAATAACAACTTGTACCTCTCTAAAAAATATGTTACATTGTCGTTTGTTCTCACTATTTAACTAATAAACAAAACAAAGTTCTTCAATAACCCCGATGGTATGGATCAGATAATAAAATCTACTATTTTTGCTGCAGTTATAACATCCAACAAAGTGACCATTAATAATTTTTAGATCAAATTATTTAATAAATGGATCATATAGCTTCACTTTATCCTTGCAACCCCAGACATAAAAATGCCTAAGACTAGGCATTTTCTATATATATAGCAAATCATATGAAGTTTTAAATATAGACTTACTAAGGACTTAATTTACAATATACATCGCAGTCTTTAAAGCATCATTTTATACAAAATCTAGTAAAATTGGATGCACCAACATGCATTTGATCATGTCCATAAACTTGTAATTACACCTTCTTATGTTCTAATCTTGTTCAAACGTTCCATATATAAAGTTGCTAGCCTCGAAAATTACAATCTTGGATATATCACATAAAAGAATAAGAATTTCCATCTATTTATCATATATCCATAGCACTCACTAGTTTTATCATAATTGAGGTACCTGGTTTTGTTATCATTTTGAATTCGATCTCAACTTTAAACGTCTGAAAAGAATTTAAGCATTCTAACTTTTCAAAAGATATTTCCACTTAATAAAAAAAATCATCAATCCCCAAGAAAGGTGAAATATTAGTATCCACCTATAGCACTTGGTGTTATCAGTTCACCTACATTATTGTGATTTAACTCCAATATATCCAACATTTTGGTTCACTAACTCTAACATGGAGTATCTCCCTTGATACAATTAATACACAAATCAAAAGTGATAAGTCTAAGTCATGAAAAATCTCTTTTTTTATCAGTCACTTAATTCTTCTATGGAGATATTACCTAGACATCTGTTTCACAGCATTGAGGATCCAACATTAATTGTAACCCTTTTGTATCCAACTACAGTATTTAACTAACTAACTCTCTAATTTTCAAATGACAATTACTTCTACATATTCATCTTGTACTTTTCTACTATTTCTAATTTGACTATCGACTTTTATCACCTGGCTTTCTCTTATTTCTTAACTTTTATAATAGATTCATAATACAAATGATTATACCTCTATCTAACCACCAAGTATTTGATAAAACGTCTTACTAGAGCCATTGAACATTTTGATTTATTGTGATATGCACTCAAATAAGTTTTCTTGCTTCTCAAAATTAGGTTCATTTGGATATGACATGCTGAGGACTCGATCTGTGTGAAATAAAGTGAGTACAAAGATTCTTCAATTCTTTACGTTATCTTTCGTTTGACTAAATATAGAGATCATTTTATTAAAAGTCTACTTATCATCTTAAGTGTGATATGATGTCCCAAAAACATCAATTTCAATTGAAAAAGACTTTAAAACATATTAAATTAAATGGCTATTTTCTAAGCCCACTTTCATGCTTATGAGCGATTATAATGGTTAAACAGTTTCATGATATGCTCACTAATTTCACTAACACTATCCTAAACAATTTTATCTAGCAACAAGAGATAATATCCTTTTCGACCTTATTGAACTTTACAAACTTATCAGCTATAGAATTTATAATCACTTTGGCATTTGGAGAGTCAACAATGCCTTTTATAATGATCTTATTTTTAGAATATATCATAACCATCAAGTACATTATATTAGAGTGTGTCTACTTTTCATAAAGAGTCCTTGTGCAATAGTAGAATCATCATTTATCTTTGGCTCTCCCTTTTTCTATGCCAAATACAAAATTTGATGATTGTCAGATATGATATTAGTAATTCAATCAAAATATCTTTTACTCAACTTAGTCATCATAATTAGTCTTATTTACCGTTTTCACGATAATAAATTGCATAGATAATGAAAAGATTGAGGAAATATCAATTCATGAAATTTATCATAAATTCTAAAATTGCATGTTTAACGTAATATCTTGTGATAATATTTCATCAATAATTATGTAATTTCAAACAATGTTACATCAAGAAATCCAAATAGGGCATTTAAGCCTTCATAATATACTATAAGGATTGAATGTTACATTTATAAAACTTAACACTAATAGAGTATTCAAAATTTTTAGAATATAACAAACAATTCTAATATTTATATTATTACCAACAAATTATGTTAATAACATTATATTGATATGATGTATATATTACTAATATAGCACTTTCCAAGATACAATTTCAAAATTTAATTTCAGTAAAATTTTATGCAACTGGTCTCACAATAGATGAGTACACAATTGTAGAAAATTTCATATCATAATATGAGCAAAACTAATTCTTACATAATTTTATAAATTATACATAATAATTCAGAGAATATTCAAATATGCAAAAAGTATCAAATTAGCCTACAAAAATTATATATAGTAGTATAATATGTAAGAATTATACTGTAAAATTTTTTATGCTCAGAAAATATGAAGTTAATGTTCAAATAAATAGGATAATAATTACATAAAATATTTTTATTTTCAAAAAAAATTAAAGATAGTAGTTCAATATGTAGCAAACATATAATAAAATTTTTAGGTCCAAATAATATCAAATAGTTATTTAAATAAATTAGGTAAAAAATAAATAAAATATTATTATTTTTAGAAAAATCTTAAAAAGTTATCACAAATAGAACTCGAAAAGTGAAACTCAATGGTATAATTTTTATTATCATCTACCACCTCTATAATAGTGTATGGCCCCTATGCACTACTAGCTCAAGTAACCAACTACATAATTAAACTCGACTTGATCTGCAAACTCCTTAAAATTAGCTCTTTTTTTTTTTTTTGCAAGATTCTTGTATGGTTTCTTTACTCATATCATTCTCCATCAAAATCCTCATCAATTTCAGAAAATTAGAACCTGTTTGTGCATTTGGAAAAACTAAAAGTAATTCAAGTTTCTAGAATTTTTTTTTAAAGAATTTAAAAATTGATGCTATAACAGTTTGGATTTTTAAAATTGATTGAAGACTTTTATCTACTTCATCATTTTATTAATTAAATTTCCATCAATTTGAATAAATATCTTATAATTGAATCGAATTTTAAAAAAGAAACTTTCTATTTGACTGGATATATAAAATTTCGAAGATTTATATTTTCAAAAGTATTTATTCAAATTAATTTATGTATTTTACATATTACAGACTTTTGAAATGCAATCACAAAATAATTTAATTTTTTTTAAAGTCTCTTGAATTTATAAATTGAATTTTCTAAAAAAATCTCAAGTTACATTAATTCATAATTTCGCCTCAAAAAGGTATACTAAAAAAATTTGTCACTAATTCAAAAATATATTAAACAAAAAATATAAGTAAATCTCATATTCTTAGATCCATAATAATTTTATATGACAAATTATAGATTACATAAAATCCTAAAAACGAATCTGTAAAAATTTGAGCCGTGTAACATGAAGCAAAAAACTGACTTTGATACTAATTGTGGGAAAATTGGATAAATTAAAATAATTAATTAACATAATCTTTTACATTATATTATAAAGTATCAATTCAAATATGTACAAATAAAATTTAATTGAATAATAATATTCAAATTGATTTGTGCTTTTTGAACATTATAAACTCTTGGGATGCAATCATAAATTAATTTAAATTTTTTTTCTTTAAATCTCTTGAATTTAAGAATTAAATTTTCTGAAAAAATTAGGTTACATAAATTCATAATTTCGCCTCAATAAAGCATACAAAAGAAATTGTAACCAATTCTGAAATATGTTAAGCCAAAAAATATAAATAAATCTCATGTTCTTATATCTATAATAATTTTATATCATAACGGATCACATAAAACCTCAAAAATAAATTTACACAAGTTTAAGCTTTGCAATATAAAAGAAAAAATCGATTCCGTTACCAATTGTGAGAAAACTAGATAAATTAAAATAATCAATTAACTTAATCTTTTGCATCATATTATAAAACATTAATTCAGATTTATACAAATAAAATTTAATTGAATAATAATATTCAAATTATTTTGTGTTTTTTGCACATTCTATATTTTCAAGATGTAATTGCAAATAAATTTTTAAAAAATTTCTTTATATCTCTCGAATTTATGAATTGAATTTTCCAAAAAAAAAAAATTCAAGTTATATCAATTCATATAAACAAAAAAAAATGAACCAATTTAAAAATATATTAAGCCAAAGAATATAAATAAATTTCATGTTTTTAGATCTAAAATAATTTTACATCACAAATTATAGATAATATAAAATTTCAAAAATAAATCTGCACAAATTTGAACCTTACAACATGAAAGAAAATTTTAACTTTGATACTAATTATGAAAAAATTGAATAAATTAAAATAATTAATTAACCTGCTTTTTTTTCATCATATTACAAAGCATCAATTTATAATAATAATAATAATCTTATATAGTGCCCCAAAAATTCATTATATCAAAAAAAAATTTAACAGATTCGCTTCTTATAATCTTAGCAATGAAAAGAAAAAAGAAATTAAAACTGAAATTTTAACAAGACAGTTATAACTTTATTAAAGTATAAGTAGGAATATATCTTATTGTTACTCTACTGACCAACTAATCTATCATCATTAATTAAGTTATAAGGTTCATACTATCAAAATTTACTAATGATCTAAGTGTCATTATAGGTTCAATAATTTAATTATTTAATTAATTAATTTAACATAATTAATTGTTATGATATTCTTTTGATCTAATAATATATAATTAGTTAAATTATGATAGTTCTTATGATAAAATTTCAAAAAAAATAAAAATAAAAATATTGCCTTCTTTCTTAATATCGGCTCCTCCGTTTTCTCGTCACCGCCTGTGCTTTGGAAGCTTACTCGAAAGCTGAACTTTTTGAAGATGGAATGTGCCAATTGACCAGATTTACAGCCCTTGATGGCAAAGAGCAATTAAACTCGTTGATTTGTAGAAAATTGCACCAAAGTTTCCAACCATCCAATCTCTTCTGGAATCGTTCTCGAGAAATTGTTCTTCGACAAAAACAATAGAGATAAATTGTTGGAGCTACAGTTATGGGAGTTGGTCATTTCTAGTTACAAGACCAGTGCTTGGAGTGATAGGGAAGGTAGTCAAGACAAATCCCTTAGCACCATTTTCATGATGTTGTTTTAACAATATCAATGATCCATATTTAAGAGAAAATTTCAAGTAAATTAATTACGTGATCACTTCAACTTTTAATTGATCACATCATCTTTTAATACCAAATTGATGGAGAGACAATAATAATTCAATTTAAAATTTTCAAGTATTGAATTAAGAAATACAATTAAATAAAAATTAAATTAAGAATTCTCATCTATCATTGTCAGGATCTAATACATAGTTTTAGTTAAATTAATAATGATATTAAATAAAGCCAATTTAAATGCTAATAGAGGTTGTCTTATGTGGTATTTGACATCTCTACTTAAAGGTTTTGATATTGAATCTCAATAGCATCCTTTTTTATGGATAATTTGTAAATTATTTATATTTCAATGGCTCTTAAATTTGTCAACCGAAAGCCTCCCTCCGACCTAAACTTTCATGTAAAAAATAATAATAATAAAACAAATATAGTCACGTGAGCAAAATAGTAGAATTTCTAATTTAGGACTTATTCTAATAGAACGTCTATATGATATTGATTTTTATCTTGTCGGATAAAACATATAACGAATTTTAACTTGGTATAAATTTTGGAGATGGAACAATATTAGATTGCTTTACTCCATAGAGAATATGAAATTATAATTTTATTTTATGGAATAATATATAAATATATATTACTATTTTTCATTTTAATAATTTAATTACTAAATAATTCATTAAAAATTGACTATTTTCCTTTTTTCTTCTTTCATATTATTTCTTTCTATAGTTTGATATTTATTCGAATAAATTAATTTTAGATCTATTTTACAATATTGTGTATGATTTTAGATTTATCTTATAATATTTTATTAATTATATGCATATTTAAAATAATTAAATTTAAAAATTTTATTTGTTACGCATTTTTTAGATTTTTTTAAATTTTTTTCACAAGACATCAAAATATTACAAATTACAGGAATAAAACGCCTAACTTATCTTGCATGCGTACAAGGAGCAAGAGACAATAATATCGACCAGGGCAAGGAAGACTTAATTTATCCCCTGCCCCGTTACCATCCCTGCACATGCACAATCTTGTACGTCCTTGAATAATAGTATAATAAATATTTTTAGACAAATTATTATCATTCTTTTATTTTTAAAAATATATATTAATTTTTTATTATATATATTTATTTTATTTTTTATTTTAAATATACACTTATCTATTATGTTTTGTATAAATAAAAGAAATGAAACTATATTTATAAAAATAAAAAAGATATTACCATAATTACATTAAATTCAGAGAAGAATGAGTATAATTCATTCTTATTTTAAAAAACATAACCAAGAAATATGTAGGGTCGGGAATAAACGAGAGTGGCGGATATTGTTGGTGTGAATCGGAGATTTTCAATGAGAAGCTAGGGAGAGAGCGAGAGGTCAACATGGTAAATACAGCAGAGGCAAAGAAAAATGAGCAGCCCTTGATTCACAGGTCTTGGAAACCCATGTGCCTTTCCCTCTGTTTAGTATCTGTCAATTTCAGCGGTGGCTCCATCAAAACTGTTTATTAATTGCTCTCCCTAGGAATTCTGCAACCAACACGGCTGCCTGCCTACTTTATTATCACATTTTTCTGCTGGGGGGTTGTCTCTGGACGAACCGGGTTGCATCACATTGTGCCAGATACAACTTAAAATTGGTTATGCTAGATGTTATTTAATCACCAAAAAATATAATTGTTAATGTTTGTCAAGTGAGTAAGGATAATTCAGAAAAATATTTTCAATATCAGTGATATTAATTTTTAACATATATGCTATATGTATATAGTGGTAAAAATTTCAAATAATATTATTGTAGCAGCAATAACAAGGATTTATCATGGCGGCGAGATGATTCAATAGACGCCAGCGCTGATATGCTGTTAGATTAGATCATTACGTAACTACGAAATTCAGTGTCACCGCCATTGGCCAAGCTGAGAATCCCCAAAAGATTCCGCACGTAGCCTAAAGTGACAAAGATTCAATCAAGTATATTTTACCCTGAAGAATAAAAAACAAAATCAAAGGACAAAATTCCACTGTGGGACAAATTCCATGATTCCGATATATGCCACTGTGAAGTGTCAAAACAAGGTTTGCGTCTTGACAGAAATATTTGTTCTGAATGAGATGATCCTCTTGCTTTGGCCAATCCAATTGGACCAGTTTAATTGGTTAACCACAATAGAATACAAAATGTCAAGGTTTCATAAGAAGCCCAATTGGCCCATAACCGATTACTGTCCTATCCACGATAACCACAATCTCAAAATCAGATGAAAAAAAACGATTTGTTTCCTCCAAAATCTCATCCTTAAACTTCCAAATCCGATAGCAAAGGCTGCCTGAAAATGGCGCAGAGTCTAACGAGCACATTTCTGCAAGCCAAACCTTTCCTTCCAGATCGCCCACTCCCAACTAAAAATGTAACTTCAAATTCTTTCGTCAACATTTTCTTTTCTCTTCGAAAAAAATCATTTTTAATCCTTTAATTAATCTCTTATTCTTCGTTTTGTTTTCCCTCAATTGTTGTAGGTGAGTTCAGTGGGTGCTTGTCGGCCGACAGTTACATGCAGGAAGAAGGACATCCACCCTCAATTCTACGAGGATGCGAAGGTTTACTGTAATGGAGAACTGGTGATGACGACGGGGGGGACCCAGAAGGAGTATGTGGTGGATGTTTGGTCGGGAAACCACCCCTTCTATCTGGGAAACCGGTCGGCTGTGTTGGTGGACGCCGACCAGGTTGAGAAGTTCCGAAAGAAGTTCGGTGAGCTCTCGCAGATTATGGAGATTCCTGTGCTGAAGGGAGAGATTGTGATTCCCTCTAGGCGCAAGGGGGGGATAAAGGGTGGTAAGAAGAAGTAGAAGCTGAAAATACAGGCAAGGCGACCCTTTCTCATGTTAACGGATACCTATCAATATGGCGATTCAGTCAGGAACTTGTGGTTTTGTCTGGAATTGCCTTTTTTCATTGTCGATATTTCTATGCAATTGAGACTTGACTTAGTGGTGAATGAATGGTATTTTTTCTTGTAAATTAAACGCCTATATGCTGTTTGTCAATTTGTCTCAATGTTTTTTTCTTCTTTACATTTCGTAGTGTTTCTGAAAAGTCAAGGATAACTGGACAATGCAGGCTATTGGGGGAGCATGAGAATCTGCTTTTGCACAATTCCATTTTGTTCATTAGTTGTTTAGTTATGTATGTAGTCATTTCATTAGGAGAGAAATTCTGGAAGAGGCGGTCCTTGAGGTGCTGGATGGCCGCTGCATTATCTATAAGCAATATGCATACAATGCAAAAATGAATTAAAACTGAGGCCATGTAAGTCACCTGGGGAAAGGATGTTTATTTAGTAGACAACAGGTACTCTACATCCTAGGATTATAACACTGTGTAGAGGTGGATAAAGAAGCTTGAAGCTGGATATTCATGGATGATATTCTTCTAGACATCACCTAGTTAGCATTGCAGGTGATAGACATCCTTATAATTGCACTTCACAAGCTTCTGTAATGGCTTTTACCCAGGGTTGCTCCCTTTAATAATTACCAGCTCTAGTAACATGCCATTTTTTGGAACATTATTAGCATTACTAAAGCTTCATGCATAGCTTATTTAGTAGATACTAATAAACTCTCTAAACTAGACAAAACGGGTGCAATCGTACAAGACAAGTGTTGGTTGTTGCCAGAACTCCCACAGAACCCTGACCAATCACAATGTTTAGCTGCGCCTTTGGCATATTCTTTGTTTCAGTTAGTACCATCTCTGCATCCATAGAAACACAAGGGAGAAATCATTCTAGTTTGGAGTGTGATCAACAGGTCAAGAATAGTTATTCAACTTGCATTTGAACTCACAAATGCTTCCTCTCTAAAGAAAGCCGCCTGTTAAATATAATTAAGATATACTTGAATAGTGATTTTGCCCTGCATACCAGTTGTGATATTAGCTACTAGAAACAGGAAAGCGAAGAGGAGGGCATGATAGAGAAGCATAGCCATGCTGTTTATCTTTGTTTACTAATTACAACTCTCCGGGTAGTCTAGTTACTTGCCGTTGAAGTTGATGTAAGTGGCCTCTATGGATTAAAGAAGGAGCTAGAATTATGTTTGGTTATGTCATTCGTATATCATCTTACAATAAGAAGATTTTCTTTCTCCTGGAAAGAAGGGAGAGCCTGTTCTCAAATCCTCCTGCTAATAATGGCTTTATGTTTCTTTATGTATGGTGGAATACCACATTTGAGGAAGCCGAAAACTTATATTACACAAATTTGATAATCTGATTCCTATTTTTGAGAATTTTCTTATGAATTGTTAGTGATTAAGAAAAAGAAAATGGGAAGGGAAAATGAGGAGAACTTCCGTAGAAATTTACTAAAATTATGAAGTTCGCCCTCTATTTTCTCTCAATTTACTTCTCTTCAGATCAGATTATAAACCAGAACCTTCCCTTAAGAGGCATAATTTTGGTGGTAAGAAAGTGCAAAACCCGAAATTGTAAAATGACTATCAAACGCAATTGCAATGTATCAGACCTGCCAAAGAAGAAGAAGAAGAAGAAGAATACCCAACAAGGCAATGAATAAACTTCTAATTCTGTTATAATCCAGTCAATTTTTTCCTTATGAATTAGATCCACATTACGCAATTTGTATCGTGTACGAACTTATGAATGTAACATCACTCCTTTACTCTATTTCTATTCAGACAATCGATGAGAGTAACAACATAACATCTTCTAAATACCTGAATGCGTTTATTTAATTTGCTATATATTCTGATTCTTTTTTATTTCTTTTAAGCATAATCAAGGCTCAAGAGAAATAACATGGAACAAGATAACAGCAGTCTGCAGGTGCTTTTGTGCATGCATACTGATATAGTGATTGGGTAATGTTGGTATAATTATCTTCATTCATATAATTTTATTTGTTGTACAGTTAAGTAAATAATGACACGGGTTTAATATCAAAGACAATATGGAACACTATCAATTTCCTCTGCAATGATTGTCTGCTTATTTGTAAATTACATCAATCACTTTA